>JAOXJK010000005.1:33001171-33035041 GCA_025774025.1 Xenus cinereus | reverse complement strand
ACAGAATTACTTTGACCCATGTAAGGGCAACATGGTTTGCATAAACCATGGCCGCGTTTGTGCGTGAATTGCTCTCCTGGTGCCCCGGGACCTGCCCCCTCCGAACCGTTAATTAATCAACAGCCCCTGGTCTTTCAAATGAGTGAAATTGTTCAAAATAATCGAAGGTCCCGGGTGGTTCAGAACACGCTGCCGCAGCCCGGCCCGCCGTGGTTTCGGCGGGGGCTCCCTCGGGTCCCAGCCCTGGCAGGGAAGAGCCCGCGGCCCCCTCTGCTGCCAGTGCTGGGGAGAAAGCCCCGGTACAAGGGCTGAGATAACGCCTACCCCGTGCAAGACTGATTTTCTTACTCAAAACCAGCTCAGTTAAAGCAGTAACCTGGGGGGTACCCGAATAGCGGGGTCCTGGGCAGACCCCGCACAAACCCCCTCCTGGTTCCCCGCGCCCGGGGCGCTCTGGGGGAGAGAACCCCGGGATGGTTTGGTTTGGGTGGGAGCCCCGAGGCTCCGCGGGCGCTGGCACCGGCACCGCTGTGTTACTGCGAAACACCAGGCCAGGAGCACCCACAAGGGACGGCGAGCACCTCTCCATCACCCCTCAAGGGAAGGTCACCCGGACAGATCATTTATTTCTAGAGGCATTCCCAGGATTCAGCCCGCGCTGACGCTCCTGGAGATGCCCTTTGTAATAACTCCAGACCACGGTCCTGACTTTTGTTTTTTAAACCAATGCAATGTTCATTTATTTTTGTACTTACAAAAAGAGCCACCCCGTGGTACCCCTCCCCCACCCCTCCCCCCAAATGCCTTTTACAAACATTTAAAAATTAAAAACCAGATGATGACGTGTTAATTTGGTAGAATTATTTTGAAACATAGCTTTTGTCATTAGAGTTAAATTTCCTACAAGATGACTTTGTAGAGATAGCCTGATTATCGGCCAAATAAAATTCCATATTACAAGTTAGCAAATTCCAGTACAAAAATAGTCCATGTGTTAGAACAGCCTCGTTATTATTATTATTATTATATTCACAGGAAAGAGTCTATTGGCTGCATAATACCTTAATATTTATGAAATTTCTTTTTATGCGGCTCATTCATCTAATTTAATATAGTGTTGAGCCTCAATAAATCCTCAGGCAAAAACCCCTAAACAGGGTTAAATATGCTGTTCAGTGTACTCTGAAGTACTGTGCTTTTCACAGGACATCCAAGAAACCCCACAGACAGTTCTCAGCTAGTTTTGATATTAAATGAGATCCAGGTCCAAAAGGACCCCCTGAAGTACATATCCACAGCTTTCCACAGAAACAGAGGCCACAGCTTTGATGGTTGAGTTTCACTCGGAAACGGTCCAGCTCGTCCACTCCTCGTTTCCACGAATCCCCTCGTGAGCTTTGAGCTTCTTTAAAAACTAAAGCCGGTGGCTCCGGAGGCACCCGGGACCCTCCGGCGCTGCCCTCCTCAGGAGAGTCCCTACGACCGGCTCCCGCTCCTCCTCTGCCTCTGGGTAACGCTCTTCAGCAGTTTCTCTCGGACCAGGCCCCGCAGGGAAAATCGGGGGAAATGCTACTTGTCTCTCAAGATGTCCAGCTGCTCCTGATACTCCGTGAAAAGCCTCTGGAAGCGGAGGTTCTGTCCAATAACAGGAAGAAGCTCTTTCAATAGTTCTCTCTTTCGTAAACCCTGCACAAGAAACACAAAAGCATCCTCAGAACGTGCTACCTGACACCATGACTGCATTTCACAGAGCTGTGTTAGATTCATGCCTTTTTCCCTGCCTGAGAAGAGCTGTGTATTTTATGTTCTCACTCTGCTTATGCGACTCCCAGAATAAAATCGGTCATTACACTGATACCCGCTGATGAAGCTGGCGCAGCCTCTGCGGTTGCAGCCCCAGACGTGCTCAGCAAAGGGAAGGGGCTCTGTGGGCACCTCACTGGTTCAAACCTGCCGTCTGAAGAGCACGGAGACCCCGACACGCGACGCTGCTCCGTCTGTGGGACATCGCGGCAGCCAGAGCCCAGCCCGGGGCACGCGGCGTCCGTCTGCGGTCTCATGTGAAATAAACCCACGAGGTAGAAAGGCTGCTTGTGAGATGGGAGCAGAGCACGGAGAGGGGCCCAGGGGCAGCATAAAGAATTTGGGATTGCTTTTTTGCCACTAAGTTTGATCATATTGTAAGTTCTATTTCCATCTGCGTTCTATGTTTCTATGCCCATCTATTTTCATGGGAAACCCTTCCTTGTTCTTTGTTAAACCATTATCAGGACTTACCATAACTGTTGATTCCCACTGACTTCCAGCTGAGTAATGGACTGGACCCAGTAAATCCTTGCATAATTCTCGCAAACGATATTCAAACCCTGAATATTATCAGAAAATAAAATCACGTTCATAAGCATTCCACTATATATAGCCACTGCACAGCGTAACTGACAACCTTCAGGGAAGAGTTACAAGTACCTAGAATAAAATAAAGCCAAACCCATCGATTTCTGAAAAAGTATATTATTCTTCTAACAGCAAATCTTTGGAAAGATAAAATGATTTGTAAAGGATTTGTTTTAGAGTTCCAAAGGGTTTTATTTTAAGCTCTCAAAACCCAAAAACACTACTGAAGATGATCTACAATAGGGAGAAAAACTGAAGTAGTGACTCCCGTTTGTTTTAAGAGCCACCAAAGCCATCCGTCCAAGGGCACCTTGCCAATCCAGGTATAAGAACCTGAATATCCTAATGGATTAGAATTCACTAAATGTTGACATCATCATAGGGATACGGGAACTAACAGGATGTGCAATTTTTGGCAGTTTAGGAGACCTGGGAAGCTACAGGCACAGCAAAGCAGAGTGTGCAGTGACGTCCTGGGCACGTGGGCGCAGGGCAGGGGAACCCCCCACACGACAGAGGGGCTCAATCAGCAAAGACTTTTACAAGCGCGACTGCCTCTTTGCCATATGACCCATTATCAACATTTTAATCTCAACTGGGGAAGGACGGAGAGAACCACGTGCAGTTCATCAGGCTCTCATTAAATAGGCAGAGCGTTAATTAACACCCATGAGAGCGCGCGGCAGGCTCACCTTCGTTAACGAGGTACCGTGCATAGATGAGGAGCCAGTGGCGATACTCGTGGCTGGACTGCAGCGTCAGCGCCGCCGCCACCTGGCTCTCCAGGAAGGCCAGCGTCGTCTCCTGCTGCACCAGGTGAGGCATGGAGAACAGCCTCGCAGCCTGCCGTCCCGAGCTACAAACCAAGGGAAGGTTAACGTGCCAGCCGTTAGAAGACATAAAGTGAGCCTAAAGCATTTAAAGGATTTCTTCCAAATAAATGCATTGTCGTAAGAGGGCTAATTTAAAAAAAGTAACCAATTATTTCCTTTTTGAAAGAAACTGCTAACTTTTAGTCCGATATTTTCTCTCTCTCAAGAAGAGAGTGTTGTTTGCTTGGGCTTCAGTTATTTTTTCCCAATTAATTCCCCTCCTCCTCAAGAGGACAGCTATGAAATCATACAACTCCATACAGTTTCTCTTAAAAGAAGAAAAAAACCTCAGGCGTGAAGAACAGAAATAACAGAGAAATCTGCCTGAGAAATCTAATTCAAATCCAGGTGAGGATGGGCTATTAAATTACCTACAGGAGTCTGCTCTGGCTCACACAATTCCCTGGTGGTATTTTCAGATGTTAAAAATACGCATTAGATGACTAATCGCTCAACTTTCTCAAAGACTTCGTTAAATAGATCCCTTGAGGATAATGGAACTACTCAGAATGTGCAGGCCTACTCCAGAAAGCTAGTAAACTAAAAGTTAAAATGTAAAATGTAAGAAATTCAGTTTAGCTAATCAAAATATTACATGTACAGAATTGTCAAATACTCTACCCACCCAATAATGAGGAGCCTTAAAATGATTAAGTTTAGAGCGTGCTTTCCTGCCCCCAAACAATCGCAAAGTAACATCAAGATGCACATTCATAGTGCAAAGGATTAAAAATAAACCCCAAACCACACTATGAAGTACCGATAATTTTCAGTGTGTCCTGGTTTCAGCTGGGAAAGATTCATATCTTTCCCTAGTGATTGCTGTGACAGGAATGTCAGTAATGCATATTGGTTTAGTTGTTGCTGAGCGCTGTTTATGCTTTCCAAGGACTCTCTTTGGCAGAGGGGGAGCACACAGAGAGCAGAACCGCAGCCACTGGGATATTCCAGACCACAGACCCCAGGGATGGGGCTTGGCTGGGGGAAACCCACCACTGCTTGGGACAGTGCCAATTCACCGGGCGGTGAGAATGACCCATGTCATCATTATTAGTTTAACAGAACAATAATGGAAAAGGAAAAAATCACAATATCTCAACCCACGAGCTTTTTTCCGTTTCCCCTCCTTTTCTCCCCACTCTTCTGGGGGAAGAGGGTGAGCGAATGGCTGCTGGTCCCAGTTGCCAGCTGGAACTATTAGAGTCTTAAAAGTCAACTCACTGATTCAAGCACATGGATAAATAACAGGGGAATAAAAGACAAAGAAGTTGATGAAACGAAGCAGTGAAGCGCGTACTTTGATGTTCGTCCCTGTATTACAGCTAAGGGCCCGGAACACAGCATGGCTTCTTGGGATGGTAAACTGTTCCTGAAGTCTGCACATTGTGCCAGAGAGTCCTGTTTGTCAGAAACCAGATTCCTGAAATGAAAAAACAAACACACTCCAGGTTTGAGGAGAGCAGGCAGGGACATCGGGGGTCCTGCTCTGTTCTGCCCCACAGCCAGATCTGTATTTTCACAGATAACCAAAAAGTCACCGAGGTGCTCAGAGATTCCACAGACCCCAACTGATCCCACTCCATCTCCAAACTCTGCTTGTGCTGTCACGGAAACGGCCCTCCCACCCCCAAACCTAACAACATTAATCACATAATGTGATTTTGCATTAATGGTGAAGGAAATTTTGACAGTCCCCCCCTGGCAGCTCCTCCCTCGGACGGAGGGAGCAGACAGTCACCGCCGGCGTCTCCAGCCCCCGAGGTACCACTGCCACCCTCTGAGCGGCCAAGGGAGTCCCTGGCTCGGGGCACCACCGAGCTCAGACCTCCAAACAGCTCAGAGGTAAACAGTATAATATTTAAAATACCCTTTACTGCTTTATCATTTTAAAATTTGTATGATGACTAAAGGGATTGCTCTTTTATATGTCTCCAAAGCTGTGGTACAAACCAAAATTCAGAATTATGCTCCTTATTGACGGGGAACAATTCTGCATGATTTGTCAGTTGATCTAAAGAACAAATACTGTGTTTTTTCCTTTCCAAAGGATTCACATCAAGCAGGTGACTAATAACAACTATTCTAAGGAGGAATTAAAACAATAAAGACCTTCATCAAGCGTGCTCATTACACTAAGTACCACAATTATATTAAGACTGCAACATGTTTTTTCCTCATAGAAAGACAATAAGGAATCTGTTTGGGAAAGACACGGTAAATAACCATGGACTTTTTTTTATGGGAACTTACACCTTGGCAGAACTAGGAGAATCCCTGGGGAAAGCCCTTGATCACAGCCTGAGCCCCAGTGAGGCACTGGTGCTGCTGGAGCCTTTCCTCGTGTAATGACTCTCCCATGGGAACTCTCTGAGGATAATGATTCCTTCCCTCCTCCCCTACCGGAGTTACTGTCTCCATTAGACTTTTCGGTCTCGGAGACAAAGAGCTCTCTCCAAACAAATACTACGGAGCGACGGGACTGACAACGCCAGGCACATACACATTTGGGACTGAGGTGCACAGGTCTTATTTTCTCTGGGAACTGGGCAAAATTATTTTAACATGTCTAAACTCCCAGCAAGACCCTGAAAATTGTTTTGAGAAATCTTCCAGAGCTGCATTCTTTTACATAAAAAAAAAGAAGTGAATTGTAAGGCTAGGTTACCTTTAATCATTGCCCTCTACTTGACAGACTCAAGTGATGCACATCAGCAAAAGTATACACAGGTGTATGTTAATAAATCGAAGAGTATACACCATGGAGGACAGAGTGATGAAATCAGCTGTAGTTTAAGTTTTTAATTTTTTAAATTTATTTTAAACATCACAAATCATAATATAATAAAGCCTAGGCATAACCTGGTGAACTAAAAGAAAGCTAAGCCTTGAGTGGGATCCTGCTCAGACTAACCTTCCAACTACGGAGTGAAGCAGTAAATCAGAATACAGGTCAGTTCAGCTAAGTTATAAAAGCGGGCAATAATCTATAACTTACCATGTAGCCAGAGAAGGATTAAAACAGTATGCCTTTCCATCGGACATGCTCATGACAGGAATGCCGTGCTGAGTCAGCAGGATCTGAGAGACAGTTGCATCGCTTCCTACAAGTCAGACCAAGGTATTTCTTTTGGAGTCTTGTGTAATATTCATAATGGTAAAAAGAGCTATCCACCACTAACTACCAGTCAGAGCAACCACCACAAAAAAGGTGAGGTAAACGTTATTCTCAAGCACTGATAAGGAAGGTCAAAACACAAGATAACGGGTGAGCACCGGGCTCAGCACAGCAGCATTAAAATCACTCTTCCGAAAAGCGCATTATCTGTCTTGATGCTGCACTTTATACAGAACATTGGCTTAATTGGAAATGTTCTCCAGATCTAGGGGTAATCTTCAGCAATTCTGTCATGTCTTCCATAACCCAAGAAACCTTTTACCTTTCTTTTTCCCATTAAGTTAAAATTCTAAAACCTAGTATCCTCAGAAAAGTGTGCTCTCTGAGAAGGGATGGCTGGAGTCTCTTATTTCCCAGCACGTCCCAGCCCAGGGTTTGTGCATGTAACTTCTGATGAAGACATTTGACACTTCTCCATCTAGTTTTGATTAATACTGTATGGGTTAAAGCTGAAATAGAAGCCAATATGCTCTATGACATTGCTTTTTTTGATAATTTGTTTTGTGCCAGATAATGGCAATGATAGAAACTGAAGATTTTGAAATAACAAATCTGAAATAATCAGTTGTTCATCATTAAGATAACACGCATACAAAGTACACACAGGGAAATTGCTGCAATAGTAGATTTACATAAAATAGTTGGTTTGTGATCTTCACAACACAATCTTCACATTCAGAAGCAAGCCAGAATATAATAAGCTACAGAATCTTGCACAAGTCTGTTATCTGCTGATATTCTCATCTTAGTTATTTCTACTGTATTTCAACATTGCCAAGGGCTTCTTTTTATTACATAATGAAGGAAAATTATTTGTTTAGGCTTTTCATGTTTCGTAAAATTTCAGCATATTCATAAATGGCACTGCATAGTACAGGTGGGCTCAAAGATTAGTAACTAAATGACCCTTTTCATTACCTGAAAATATTGTCTGCAACGACTCATCTCTGACAATGGCTGTCTGCTTGTGAACGTCCCTGAAAAAGACAAAGGAGAAGCCTGTGGGTTATAAACAATGGATGCTACAAAATCATTTAACAAATGCACTTCAATATTCATGACAAAGTTGGGGGGGGGGTGGGTGGAGGGTTGTGAGTTTGGTCTTTTTTTGGTTTTGGCATTTTCTTCACTGCTTTGACAAAATGCTTTTGGCAAACTCAACCCCCTCACGGCAGCATCGAGCAGCTTCTACGGCTTTTATGAAGAAACCTCATTACAGCTGAGCAAATACGAAGGATCCAAATTACACCTTCAGGAGCTCTGGCTTGAAGGAGACATGGGGTTAAATTCAACTACTGTAAACAAGCACTGCAGTTTTTATCGTGGTATCCTGAAGATGGCCAGAGCCTTCTAACTCTGAAACTCAAGTACTTTATTGGCCAAGTATGATGGAAGTTGGAAATAGCCACATTTTTCCTTTTCCCCTCCCCAAACTCCTCCATCTGCATGTCCCAAGTCTATCCTGGGAGGCTGTTTCAGCTCATAACTTCTAGCTCATCCTTCTAGAGCCAAATTCAGCATTATGGAGCACCCTAGAACAGAGAGGGAAAAGGCTCAAGTCCTGCCCAACTAATTCTTCATGTTATATCCACAAATGGACTCGCGCTAAGGTCAGTTTAAGCGTCGGGGTGAACAGCATCGCGCTGACACGATGGCAGTGTCACCTCTAGCAGGAGCCCGGTGGCACTTACCAGACGGAGAGCGTAGCAGCAGTGGTGAGGGCCATGATGTAAGAACCCGTGCAGTGCAGGGTGGAAATGGGGGTATTTAGGACAATGGGAGGAAGGAGGCGACGACCACAAGCTGAAAATACCGACAGTGTTCGTTTCTCACAGGCTACACTTACAATCTCACTAAAAAAAAACAACCAACATTCAACATTTACATTTTGTCAAATGCGAGTAGCATAAAACAAACCCGATTTCTTAAGTTATCGTACAGCTTGGGCTAATTCCCCAAAAGGGAACTATTACAGCTTAAAAAATAAAAAAAAATAAAAAAAAATCCTCGGGACCAAAAGGAAAGGTCAAAAACTGAACAGTTTCTACAGAGATGCATTCCATGGTGCCTTCGCTTGGCTATAACTGGGATGGGTCACAAAGATCCCTAACAGAAGTGATCCAGTTCATCAACTTTTGTAAATAAGTAGAGGAAAATACCATTAAAGCCTCTACTTATTTGTAATTATGTGGGTTTGGGTGTAATTAACTTTCTGTAAAGTGTACTTTTGTACCCCTAAAAGTGTTTTCTGGCCTTCGGGACCTTCTCCCTCCCAAAGACACTCCCTTACCAGCTTCCCGCTGCAGTGAGAATGCGGCTGGTGAGCACCGTCTCCCATTCCTTTCCTTCTCGATTGCACTTTAACCTGCTCAACTTTGAGCCTCCCACTGTGGTCATTTCATTCTCCACTTCAAGGTACATTGACGGATCTGAACTTACCTGAAATACAAATAATAAAACACTTTTTGGAAGAGAAAAAGGACTACTCATAAAAGCAGCAGCTACTATTGGATCCAAACCAATTCTGTCTCTAAGAACAGATTTAAGTACGGCATTCTCTGTTTGAAGTGGCTTCAAAATATAGTGTGGTACTTTTCAGACCTCTGAAAATCAGTCTTTGCTAAAACAGAAATAATGTCTTTGCATTCAGAGCATATGAATAAAGAAAGGCTGTGCTGGTCCGTGCTTCCTAATTAAGGGCACCAGATCAAACCTAGATGTGCCCAGCCTCCCAACAATCTCACAATTAGAACCAGACGACCACAGCTTAAACACGCAGAGAAATTATTTCATAAATACCCAAAGCAATACTATTTGCCAGTCTCTCCAGACGCAGAGCACCTCCAGAGAGCTCTCAGAAAATACTTGGTTTTCCTCTTCAGCAGTGTCCTCCCAACACAACTGTAATAACAGCACAGCAGTCACCGCCACGGGGGCCGCTGTGTCCTCACACTGGTTACCAGGAGGAGGGACCCTTGAACCGGGGGTTCTCTGAACTTCAGCTATTTCAGAACTGCCCAGTTTTTAGCTCATTTGCCATTAACTTTTCTCACAGAGACATATTCTTAGAAGCTGAAGTGTACCATCTTGCTTGCTTGAACAAATACACATATTAAAACAGTAACTTATCAAAGGATCTGAATAACCTAAGAATATTTTTAAAAGCAGGAGTTTGTTTGTTTTTTTTTTTTTTAAAGTATTAAGCTTTTTCCCCTTATAGTCCACTTACTTGCAAAGTAAACGATTTCTGTGGGATTGGTGTTGGCAGTTTAAGTGCTAATGCTGGTGCAGAGATGCAAGCAGCATCCTTTTCAGAGGCCAGTGCAGCTGGGGACTGGAAAAAAAATTGAAAAAATAGTTAGATTTTTCCGTTGAGAAAGTTTAGAACATTGATACTCTATAACATAGATTCATTTGAAAGATATATATTTTTTTAAAATTTCAAATAATACCAATTTCAAATATTAATCTTTTCCCAATTAGTTTTATAAATACAATTTTTTAATGTAGCTTCTAAGAATTAAAAACCAAAAGGCAGATGTGGTGTTTGTTTTTTTAATACCCCCTCCCATTTTCAGCTGCAACTAATTAATGGAAATTCTGGTATATTGCATGGAAAAGCTCTGAATACTGAACAGAGGGATCTATATGCCCTAAAATGATGGAAACTGTGATGCAACTTATTTCTCCCCAGTTCTCAGGCCATTCACAACTATTTCAGTGATCATGGCCCACTCAGCTCTTGAGCTGGGGCCACTCTCCATCAAAGAACACCAGAAACTGAGGGCATTTAATTTGGCTGCACAGGCGTTTGCCAGGCTAGTGTGGCTCAGCACGCCTGTACCCATTAGTGAGCAGCTGCACCTCTATACAGGACGGGCACATTTGCCACACCATATGCATTTGCTTTTTATAATCTTAAATTTTACAAAGAATAAGTTTTGAGGCAAGGAAGAAGGATGGCTAGAAATTCTGAGGGACTGATACTACTTGTGTTTCCCCGCCGTGATGGAACAAGCCAACATCAACACTGAAAGCCACAATGAATCTTATTTATTCCACCTGAACAGTTAAAGTTACTGGCACAAGTCTGGAGTCTTTCCGAGGCCGTCCTTTTTTCTTCTTTTCTACCGTTTCTCCCTCGAGTTCCAGTTTCCGTTTGGGTGCACTGAGTGGTTTAGCAGCTGGAACCTTCTCTTCACTGTCACTGCTGCTCTCCAGGATATCCTTGGGCTTATTGTCCTTAATTAAATTCTGATCCTTCAGTCTAAGCACGTAAGAAAAAAAAAATAAAATTCACGTTTTATATAAGTTGATTGCAAAAGCTGCCCCCCACCCCACGCACTACTGCATCCTTGCTGATACAAGGATGATCTGATACTGCAGATCCATCCTTAGCCTTGTGTGAGTTATTGCCAAATACACACCGGCAAGGGGAGGAAGCCCAAGAGGAATGGCAAACCCTCTGCCAAGGTACAATGTGCAGTACAGATATATGTGAGCTCATCAGACGTATTCTCTCCTTTAAAAAAGTTAATCAAACTAGCAGTTAGCAATGGGATAAAGCTGTAATTAACCGCTTTATTTTAGCGGTCAGTTCCAATTCAAATCAGGTCTCTTTCCCTGGGTTGATACAGATAATTCAGCACTCTGGGGGACGCCAAAGTAGTTTATCTTTTCCCCTCCAAAGGAGGTTACGCTTCCTGCTCAGGCAGAACTTCATTTCTCATGCTGGTGGCCAGCCCCAAAAGCTGTGCTACTCAGTTCTGACTACTCTAAGTAAGATGCGTCTCCGCAAACCACACAAATGACCTCACCGCTCCGTTTTCCATTTCAGAATACAACATAACTAAAGATGACAAAGTACACTTCCCTGAGAACTCTTCTGTTAACTGTTACACACTAAAATAGCTCTTTTAATCACAGCCTTTCCATTCCCTCCAAGAGCTGGTTATTAACTTACAATGTTTTGCCACTTACTCCATAACCGCTTGGCCTCCTAGAGACATCTTGCATAATCCAAACCTTTTCTCTTTGGCACCTGAATGATGCCAAACAACACGCTTTTATCCATACTTCACTGACGCATTAGAAGCAATTATGAGAGTACTTTAATACATCTTGCTTCTGCATCATATGGTTAAACCCTTTGACATGAAAATATTGAGGTATTTAGTGAAAACACATTTTATTGATAATAGTAAGTTGGGGAACTACATACTTCTTTCTCAAGACTGCTGGTTTTTCTATCCTTTGTTTTGGTGAGGCAGGAATACTTATACCATAACACACTATGTCACAAAACCAAAGGCTTTCTTGTTGGATTTTTGCTGTTGTTGGTTTTGGGTTTTTTTTTGTTTTGGTTTTTTAAATCACGTGGATCCAGAGCCAAAACCCCCTAAAATCAAAGCGTCTTCTCTGCTTGCCTTCAAGGCATAACACTGGAACACAGCGGCGGCTGTTACGATGAGAGGCCGCCTGCAGACATGGATGGGAATGGATCTTGACACCAATCTCTCCCCCGTTCAGAGCTGCAGATTTCTGTCTCCCGAGGAGCGCAGCCACGTGTGGAGGCAGCACACAGCCTCCTGGAGCAAGAGTTCTACCTTGGAATATATTGAAGAGTCTGCTTGATCCCAAATGCCAGGGACAAACATACAAAGGGATAATGCCAGCAAAGACTTCACCTATTCACAGCCGTCCCCTTCCTTCCCACTGTGGAGAAGACCCAGGACAACTTCTGGAGCACCAGCACCATGACATCCTCACCACAGAGTCAGCCCTGTAACTCCACAGTACTACCTGTCCCTCCCTTCCCTTTGCCCCCAGGCGGTGCCTTACCTGTCCACAACAGTCTGATTTGCATTGGTTACAACAGCAGTCCCTGAGGTGGCTTTGGATCGCTCTGTGAATCTCGAATCAAACGCTTTCATAGGCTCGATCTTGGATGGAGTTGTCAGCACAGAGGAAGAGGATGCAGGAGGAGCAGTTGAGGCAGAGGTAGCATTTACACTGTTGATAAAAGGGACAGGAAAGCAAAGATTGAAAGAAATCTGGTATTAGTAACCTGCGTGGCTGATAACAACTAGCTGGGATTCACACTGAAAACCTTTCGCCCAAGCACGCACATGAATTAGGATGTGCTTTCCCCTTTCACGCACCAGTATCCTGCACGCTTTGCCCGTTCTCAAAAGCTGCTCCTGACACCTATCAGAGCTCAGAGCACCGTGTGTCCGCACAGATCTATCTAGACTGAAATATTCCCATTCATTCATTATGTATTTTTAATTCAGGAATGAAACGACACTTTGTGCTGGTACTTACGTACCCAAAGGGAAAGGATGGCTATTTTAAACGATGACTGGGGGTCCTGGTTTTACCCCTTGTTCAGGTAACCAAATACACTCCATTATAAGATTATATTCCACTGTTTATCAATCAAACATTTTGGGCTGAAACAATTCAAGCCAGGTTTTGATTTTGTTGTTGAAGAATCCAAAGCAATTACTAGGCCTTCCCAAGCATCACTCTACAGGAAAGGAATGCGTTTTCCCCACACTAAAGCATTCCAGGGAACTGCTATTTGAATAGTTGTTTACTTTAGAGATTTTTCAATTCATTCAGAGAATGAACTGGAAGAAAGAATGGCCCTAAGATAACTGATGTTTGTACTAAAAAGCAGTTACAAGTCCAATTTCCAAAGAAAAGGAGACTTAATAGTTTCATCTGTCAATCGTTTCTCACAGTCTGCCCACTCATTTTTTAATCTGCGGCCAATTTCAACTAAATGTGATGGAATGGTAGAGGTTCCAATGACATTGTGCTCTTGCAAAAGCTATAAAAACACATGGAGGATAATAAACCAAGCCAGTGTTACCATGGAGGGAAAAGCAAGTAAAATTTAGTTGTTCCATAATGAATTTGGCAGACACACTGGCCACCAGCGTGTGTGCATTGACGAGTGACTGTCACCGTGCTCCCTCTCCTCTGCGGGGGCTGTTATACAGGGAAGAAGCATCACCACGTGTGAGGAGAGGAGATCTACAGGACAGAATTTGATGGAAAACAGGCGTTGTTACTTCCACTGCTGGAAAATTCTATTATTTACTAATAGCAACCCAGTCATCCATAAGCAAGTCAATTTGTTAGAGCATTAGCAATCAGCCGGGCACCTCATCGCACTGAAGTTCATTTCTAGAACTGTGCACATGGATTTATTCATTGCTGATTTACCACTATATAGAATAGGCAAATACTAACAAAATCTTGATGTTTTCAGGAATATTGGATTCTTGAAGTTTTGCAGTAAGGAAACCACTTTAAAAACAGCTTGATTACAGAACTCTAAACAAGAATTAAAACCAAAACAGAGTCATGTAAGTGAAAACCAAAACTGCAAATACTGACCCATCTTTATTGGCTGCATCATCTGTGGGTTTCATACTGGCCGCTGTTGGCTCTACAGAAGGCTTTGAAGTATTAAGGGAATTCACAGCGTTAGAATCTAATGACATGAGCTGCTGGTTGCTTTGAGAAGACATCATTGAACCAGACAGAGATCCAGATATCGGGATGCTATTGAAAAAGGCTGTAGAAAAATCCCTACGCAAAAAGACAAACAAATATATTTCTTGAAAACACCTTAAAAATCGTATTTAAATATAAATGAAAAAGAATAATTGTAACTAAACTATTGGTTCCATTCTTCCCTCTTCCACATGTGGATACTCAGATACACCCCAAATAAACCACCCCCACCCAACTTTCCAGAATCGCTTCTCATACGCAGGAGGCTACAGCCAGTATTGATGTAGCTGTGAACCTCCAACAGGTGACTGTCCCCTCATCTGCAACCGCTGACACCGAGAACTGGCCTTGTCTATTAGAAGTGCACTCTTATAGCTAAGAGAACATAGGTTGAAGCTATATTCCATGAGTACACAAGGCATTTCCAGCAAGTGCTTTAAGATGCTGTAAGAGTAGAATGAAACAGAGTTAGCAAAAAAAAAAAAAAAAAGGATTGTGAAGACAACTTCCCAACGTACCCGGTGTCCAGCTGAGCTATGCAGAGGGGCGTGATCCTTCTCCGACCATCTGCTGTTCGTGTTTCAACTTGCTTTTTTAAGAGATTCTGTTGGGAAATATATTTCATCATAATTTCCGATAATGGGAAATGTATTTTTCTCTTTTTTTTTTTCACAACTGACAAGAATAGGTGTATCAGGTAAAAGACATTCCTCAATTAAAAATCTGTTAATAAAGATTTTTTCCATATTGTCTTTGAACCATGCTATTATTGCATATGTAGAATCAATCAACGTTTTTATTAATACAAGTGTATTTTAATACTGCAACTTCTTTTTGACCAATAGTAGGTGTTTAAGTTCATACAGTACAAAGTACAAAAGAATTCTGATTCTCTCCACATTAGAGTCAAGTCCAAAACATTCTCATCTCTGTGCACTGAATTCTTCATTAAAAGCTAGGTTTAGGAAGGAATTAAATAAGGCTTTCAACCTCCTTCAGTGAGAAACTGCAGCAGTTCTGCAGCTGGACTGTTACCAGCTGCCTTTGGTGTTCTTTCCGCACACATCACAGAGACACCCACAAGCCCTTCCCCACACACTCTTACTTCTGCTTAAAAGCATTTAACTTTTCAGTAAGTCCCAGTAACGCCAACTGGACCATTCACGGGCTGAAAGGCGCCGTTCAACATGACCAAGGAAGCAGAAATCGGTTTTATCATAAGCAGTTTGGCATTTCTGGGCTCAGTCCCTGCCACTCTACAGTGAGTATCCAGAACACCCACCTTCCGGATGTCCTCCAGACTCTCCCCGTTGACCATACTGGCCACCTTGGGAGCCGCCGTGGCGGTGCCAGACACGTCCCTCAGCGAGGTGTTCTTCTGCTCCCCCTGCTGCTGCTGCTGCCTCTGCTGGTACTTGAGCATCTCCGGGTTCTCAATGATGGTGGTGGACAACTGCGCCTCAGTCATGATCGCCAGGCTCTTGCCATAGGTGGACTGGTGAATGTTGCTCTGTGGGCGTTTAGAACGTATCACGCACAAAGAGTGACTACAACTGCCTGCGTGACATCCCCAATTATAATGTAATGGACTCACATCTGATGGAATCCAGAAAATGCAAATGCCCTCTGTACGGTTTATACGCTACAGATTACTTTTTCTTTATATTTTCAGCTAACACTAAATCATGGAAAATAATTGGAATTCAAGGCTTTAGTTGCTAATAGCAATGAGAGGAAAAAACAGCCAACAGCAATCAGCTTAAAAAGACTCGCATATATGCAAGTCAAAGAGTAATTTTAAAGTGTTTTGAAGCACCCACTCCTTGTTTCCTTGGCCAAATAATTACTTCAAGTGTATAATGATGTGTAAGCAAGTGGATGTTTTCCAAATAGACTTCTTCCAGAATAGGAACTAATATCACAAATGTACTTCTTGACTACTCTTTTTTAATGAGTTGTGAAGTAGACAAGAACACATTTTTCTGTAATACGGAAATCAGTCACTACATACTCCTATAAATAATCCAATATTTTAACTGAATCAATACATGGCTTAAATAAAATCCCAGATCCCCCAAGTGCCTACTGCACCTTTTCCTCCTCGCTGAGTGGGTCTCCAAGTTCATCCTGGGAAAAGTCCAGAAACGCCACCGATCCATCCATGGAGCACACCAGGATTCCGAGGCCATTCAGGGTCCTGAAGGAAAACAAAGATGGATCTTTATTTCCATCTCTTTCATTCAGGCAGAGGGGCAATACAGTAAACTGCTCAATAAAAATCTTAGCATAAGATTTATTATCAGAGCAACTCCTGATGGCACCAGAGCAGTGGGACAGCAAGGAGACAGGGTGATGGACAGCAGAGGTCCACGTGCCCATGCTCCTTTGGGGACCGCACACAGAGAGGTGCCATTAGAACAGCACACCTACCCACGGCATGGTCTGCACCACAAAAACCTTTCTGGGGGGCAACAATAGTGTTCACAATGAAAGAAAATGACAAATCTATTTCCTACAAAAGACGTGCAACGTTTGTGTGCTACTGGAACTGGGGAAAGAAAGGGTGTTATTGGTCGCCATTTGTGTTTTTAAACACACTGCAGGTGTTCTTGCATGTGGGATATATTGTAACCCTCTTCTGGAAGCCTCAAAAGGTTTTCTTGGTGGAAGAGAGAGAGTTGAAACTATACATTCTAGTCCTAATGGAATGGTAATTCCCATATATAACCTACTATTGCACATTTGAAATAAATAATATTTGCTGAGTTTTGACTGCTAACCCAGTAACTTCCAATCGCAGAGCTCACAGAGACAGTGACATTGTGGTTCACAGACGACTTGTTTCAGGGGACAGCAGAGAAAGGGAAGGAGGCAGAACTCTCAAGCCCTATCCAAATTACTCCAGCAAGGCTTTAAAACATATTACACGGATCATCATTAGAAGTCTTTGAAAACATCTTTTTCCATGGCAGCTGGTGCCCTGACAGCATCCCACCCGGACCTCAGCCTCAGCCCCGCGTAACTGGCTTCACCACTACCACCCCAAGTCAGAAAATGATAAACTCTTGCTTAGCAGGCAAATTTGCTGAGCTCCTATTGACTGCTGGATCCAAGCAATTATTCTATGAAAAGATAATAATGTTCAGATATTAGGGTGATGGATCCAAGTCTAAATCTCTAAAATAGAAATGAGAGAGCTATAACAGCATCACAGTGTCAGATTTCTCTGAATTCACTCGGTCTGTTTTCAGAATGGAGCCTGATTCTGGGAACATTCCATATTATTGACATTTTAGCCATACGTTTCAATTTGTTAAGAGGATATAAAATAACAAGCTTCCTGATGATCCTTTGTCTCAAATATCCCACAAACCCATTTCCTCAGGAATTGTGAAATGTTAACCAGCTATTACTCCCAATGACTTTATGCCATGAAAACTGTGCAAATTGCAGATGGAGAAATAAAAAACACTCCAGGAAAACAAAAGTATTCAAAGCCATTGTACTACAACAATAGCAGCAGTTCTCATTAAATACTCCGCTTATTGGCTTCCGAGCCTTCGTCTAGTAATGAAAGCAAAATGGTTTGGGTTTGAAAACTTTGTATCGTGCTTCACCAAGCTCGATGGCAAAATCCACGTGGCACACAGGAAACGGGAAGTTAAAGAACTGTAAGCTTTAAAATTTACGGCATAAACCCAGCAATATTGTTATAGCTATTAGGGTATTTTACTGCATCAGGTTCTAAATACACTAGTTTTTATCCAATTTTAATGCTACACAACCTCAAGTGACCACATGCCAGTTGCTAGTGTTACTGCCAAAGATGTTGCAGCAGAATCAAAAACTTCAGGAAGGGATTATTTGTGTTCCAACAGCTACAATCTCAACTGTTTTAAGGAATTTCCAGTTACTGTGTATACCTAAAGCTGACAGCAACGCTTGGGCTTTTGTAACATGAGCAGAAGCCAACTTACCAGGAGATGTCCATGATAGACTTGTCAAACAGCTCGTGTATGACAACTAACGGCCGCTTCAGACACGTGAGCTTAAAGCAGAAGAAACAACACTCAGAAATTTAGGAGTTCTACAGTACCACAAATATTACCACGCTAATTCTCTCCCAGAGTCTAACGACAGCCACCAAAGGAGACCCACCCAGGAGACAGTGTCTGCCTGATGGTCTGAAGCACCTTCTCACCCACCCCCCTGCAGACACAGGAAAGCTCTGGAGGAGAAGAGCCAACATTCTACCCTCCTCTCTGAAACACCGACTGAACTTCTTAACTGACTTGGTCTTTACATCACAGTCATAGAACGCTCTCTACCACTCAAGAAGTAATTCCGCAGATGCTAAAGACAGCTTCTATTCTGAGCTTTTCTGAGATAAGGGCGTCGCAAACTGCCAGCGCAAGAGGAAGACAGAAAACAGATGAGGTTCCCGTGTCCTCACTGAAGCTACTTGTCAAAGCGAAGCCTCTCAAGAGCAAAGGGAATTGGACTCACAATTATTCTTAAAGAGGATTCCTCTACATTTATAAATCAGCTTAGTAATACAGAACTGCATACGAAAATTCACAACAACCTGTTCTAAATCAGACATTCTAAGGTCCTTTATGTTAAGCCAAGGGACTGAAAGGAAGCAGAAGTCAATGTGGTGTAGGATGTTTCATGCTCATGGGCTCCCAGATGCAGTGTAATAGTCATCTTCAGAATTTATTTCTTTCATATTCCCACAGGTCTGTGTTGCACACACATCTATTAAGCTCCTCAGGGCAAAGACTGCCTAGAACTCTGTGATTCTATAACACCCAGCATAACCTCCACAGGCACCCTACATGAAATCACTGTATATATAGAAACGAAAATATACTGAGTGATACTTTGATATGGGTATGCACTGGCAGCATTGCCAGAAGCAGATTTAGTGTTATACATTTAGGGATTGATGGATAAATATCACTCTGGAATCTATAAATAGTAGATTGCAGTTAGCAATTGGTGCATTTTGGCACATGTTCTCATGACAAAGCTTTACAAATCAGTTAAATTTATTCTCTGTCCTTTTCAGTTGCCAAACAACCTGTCTTGCATTTATAAATGTGAGAATATCTACTCTTCTCTTTGCCAGAATAACCATTTTAGTGTAGATTTTAAAGTAAAATCCAAACTAGATGTTGAAAACTTGAAAATCTACTTTAAAAGTTCATTCACTTTCACATTCCTTTCCACTGCAGAGACAGAAGCCAGAACAAAACAGAAAGATGAGCTGTGTAGATGCTCAGAAACAGCTACCCTGGGCCTGCTCTATCCTCCTCATGCCCACAAAAGCACAACTGACAAAGTGAGGCTCCAGGGGTGATTAACAGATAGGTGGGATAAACATGGAGAAACAGTACAGTCCTTCTCTGAAGAGACTCACATGGAGAATAAGTAAAAGACAGGAAGAAAATAGGGCTGAATTGTGTTTATTAATGCGCTAACACATTATTTCCCTTCGCAGCTCCTCCCCTGAGCAGGGCAGCCCGTTCTGCCGCTGGCTTCCAGCTGCTCTGGCTTTAGAGACATGAACTGACACCAACCCCTTACTTCCCCCCAGCTAATCCTGCAGTGACAGAGAGAAAAGACTAAACACGAACCCAAATAAAAGAGCTAGTGCTGTACTCGGGACCTTTGTGCTAAACTCCCAAATCACCCCAATGACCACATCAGCCCAAAGTTGGCAAAAACCCCACTTACCCACACAGAGAGAGATCGGTCCTTACTACCGACAGCACAACAGCAGTAGGGACAACTCGACTTGGTGGAGCTCCCGTTCTTTTGTTTCTTCTTGAAGATTTTTGGATTGAATTTCTGAACAAATGAGATGCCCCAAATTTTATTACAGTAATTACACTTCAGTATGAGATCTGCTTTAAAAGCAAGTTTTCCACTTAAGAGCGAAAAGAAGCATTTCATAGAAACAAAGTCCCTAAGCAGGCTGTGTAAGAGCACTGACGGAAGCAGCGTGTGCTTTCCTAGGGAGCTTTCTGAATGCCTGACCAGGAATGGCAAATAACGTTAATTTTCCTAGTGGTCAGGAACCCACCAGAAACCTAAGCCCCTTTAATCAAGTCACGGAACAAAGGTACTGTTTGGCTTCCCCAACACGCTCCTGTACTCCCCCTTATCTTGATCACCTACGTCCAGTTCTCTCATCACAAGAGCGAGCTGATTGCTTCCAACACGTAAGGTTGACATTTTTTTAAACACCACGATGCATTTGCTATACTAATCTTGACACCTATCTCCACCTCTTGTCCCATTTATGCATAGAAGTATAAAAAAGCACACATTAGAAGTTTTACTTCAGGAATAAATTGCTATCACCCACTCACCACTACTGTAACTGCCTTCCGATGCCCTACAAAATCCATGTTGGTTTTCCATCCATCTCTCTCAATGATCTGAGCAGTAGGTCCAGAATTATTCATGGCATGAGCAGAAACAAGATAGTGACCATCTGGTGACCAGCTGAGACGCAACACGTGCGTTGTGCCTCCACACTGACAAAAAGAATAAAAAAAACCCACCTCTTTAAAAGCATTTGGCAAACAAAGGATTTTTAATACAAACTATTTAACTTTTAGGTTTTAAATTATTAGATTTAAATTATGATTGTAAAGTCAGTCTTTTGTGAATATAAAAGAACAACATCACATACATTTCTCAGCAACTCCACTCCACGTTTATACAGGTGATATAGTGTAATTTATGAAGCCCTACCAAAACGGGGAAAAAGGAACTTGGAGAACTTTTTTAAAGGAAACAAAACGTAAGTCTTTTTGGATACAGTACACTTGGTATTCACCACAGTCCTAGTCAGTGACAGGGCTGCAGCATCCCAACTGCTAGTGATGAGACCTCAGCTTGCAACACCAGCTCAGACATGAATTCAGGCGTTTACAGTTTATTACGAAGAGTAACAGAGCTAATCACAATACCGTAAGATCACTGCAAAACACCTCACTCATGAAGCACCAGCTTCTGTCCCCAGGTAAAAGCCCTGTGATGCCAGACCAAAGCTTCCTCCTAAACACTCACCTCCTTTCTGACAGTGGCCAACAGAAGGTGCACAGGGAAGAACAATGTAATTACTGTGCCAATACTTTCTTGGAATAACCTCTACATTTCCAGGAATTTACTTAATTGTTTACATAACCCATGTAACCTTCGGCACCTACACCATCTGATGGCAATGAGAGTCTCACCATAATCACATGTGGTGTGAGAAAGTAACCCTTTTTTCCCCCCCTTTTAAGTCTGCCATCCGATACTTTAATGATTCGGCATTATGATAGTTATTAATAGATATTAATGATAGTTTAATAGATTCGGCACTATTAAATTAACTACTGTTGCTGCAGAGTCAGAGTTCTTCTTACGATTTTCCTTCATTCTATTGGAACAGCCACACGTTCTGACATACCTCATCAAAGGGTTTCGTGATGCTGGTTTCCAGCTGCCAGTCCATGGTCCGCCACACCTTCAAACTTCGATCATCAGCCTGGGAGGCAATGTATTTTCCAACAGGATCCCAGGTCAGCCCTTTCACCAAGCCGGAATGCCCCTTCAAAGTGGCGAGAATTTCTGTGCACACAAAATCGAGAATAGAGAGGAGTTACCAATACCTCCTTTGGGACAGGCTGTCGAGGGGATTTACAAGATCTTTTTGAAACAGCATATTAAATATAAACTCTTTTGATATACAAACAAGAACATATCAACCAAACTGGAACCTGAATTTAAGCAAAGAATGATATAAAAAAGTGGGAAAGAGAATTCTGCACAGAATAAGGAGTGCAAAACTCTTCATAAGAAGCAGACGAGAGCAGGAAGAGCCGCAGAGCACGGGCCGTTCAGAACAGCACTGTCAGGCCATGGAAAGCAGCAGTTTAACTGGAGCTTCAGCTAAACATTCACCCTTTCCTCTGTACCCAAAGATCATTGCAACTAATTCAGCTTCGCGCACCAAACATGAACTCAGCCAAAGTTGCTACTGAACGGACACCTGAGCCCGGCAGAGCTGGGGACCTGCTTCCAGCCAGTCTCTCACGTGCTGGACGCAGAGAGAAGAGCCAAGAGAACTGGGCAGGAAGTCTGAAAACTCCCATACCAGGACTGGAAACAAAATAGCCCCAAAATAAATGGCAGTGACTGGGCACCACACAAGGGGAAGTTTAGCCCAAACCAAGTTGGGTGTGAGAAGCGACCAAATGAAGGCAGGTGCCCCCCAGCTGCCCCAGCCCCTTGCGGGTCGGCTCAAGCCACCCAGGGGCAGCGCGGTCCTGAGAAAGAGAGGACTTGGGACTGCCTGGATTTCCAGCACTGCAGCAACGGAGAAGGAAGATGGCCATCAACTGTAAGGCTTGAGAGCTTCTACTACTGTGAGGGTCCCCGAGCCCATCCTTCCTCCCCTTCAGCATGTAAAGTCCCACTGCTTATTAAGCAGCAGCATTTAAAACGGGGTAAATAAGATAAACCCCCCTGAAGGCAAATGAATGAAAAGTCCTGGAGTTACAAGTGCAACAGGTCAAAAAATATACATATATATAAATGTAACATCAAGCTGAAGTTCTATCTATTTGGGATTTTGCAGAGAGGGTGAAAAAGAGAATACATGTAATAATGATGTTCATGTAAAATCAGCAGCACAACCTGAACAAAGCTGTTGCCTACAGCAGAGTGGAATCCTCTGCTTGTTCCCATCCAAACCTGGAAGGACGGACTCGCCAGACTGCAGCGTGTCATCTCAAAAGGCAGACAACCCATTCCCACAGTCGGTGAAACACACCCATGGAGGGGAGAGTTTGTCACAAGCCTTTACACACTTGCACATCTGAAATGTCAGAATTCTCACCTGGAAATTTGACAGCATTCCAGATAACAACAGTGTTATCCACACTGCAAGAGGCCAGCCAGGCATCGTGTGGAGACCATGCTACATCCATGACATCTGCTCGGGGAAAAAAAAAGTTTCCATTTAAGACGTTAATGGTAATCAGAAAATCCAAAAGTCTTTTTAAAAAGAATCTGTCAACATTTTTTCTGTCACCAAGAAGGAATTATCATGTTTCTGGAGTGGAAGGTAAGGCTCACAGGGAGACTCCAACTTAACATGGTCAATAGGGAACAAAACAAAACTTCAAGGCAGAGGCTGCAGTGGTTAGCGATCAGAGGCGCTACTAGTGCCTGTATAAAGTACTTCATCTTGTTTTGAATGAAATCAGCAAGAGCAGCTATCGCAATGCACTCCTTTTATTCCAACACACGTGATCAGAGTGATTTCCATCTCGCTTTTAATCATAGCTCATGTGAGCAGGTGCAAAATGTGTTAGAAATTATCTGGTTTATTCATCTTTTGCATCGCTCTTTAGTTTTTCCTAACTAAACATTAATATTCTTTGCTTTACAAAAACTTTATCATTTGCCAGCTAGGAGATTATTCACTGCAAGTGAGTACATTTATTTAAATAAAAATACAGTTTAGCTTCCTTTATTCAGATTAGTATATAAGCTAGCAAATAGCAAAATATAGGTTCTTTAGTTGCTAATTTTTCTACTACATAGTTGCCGGAAGGTTTCTACTACATTGCCAGAAGTTATTTGTATGAAAATGCGCATTTGATTAAAAATTACATTTTCTTTTTAGATTTTCATTGTTGCTCTTAAGAGTAATTACTGACTTCCCACCAAATACATGTTTTGAGCAAGAAAACGTGACACTGAAAACCAATTTTTTTTTTCAAACACGTGCAAATTATGCTGTTTCAACATCTTTTAACTTACCCCCTGAATGGCTTCTGAGAATCGACACACACCTCCACTGCTCCACGTTAGTCAGTTTGCTACTTGAGCCAAACACAGTGCTAGGTCCAATGTACCTAATTAAAATAGAAACAGTTACCAACAGAACCACCTCAAGTGCTTAAAACTGTCTTTCTAAAGAAAGTCAGCTGCACAGCACTTCATTGCAGAGTCAGATATTCCTGCAATGAAAACTGAAGCAAAAAAAGAAAAAGTACTTTTTAGAGAAAGTAATTCCAGCTATTAAAAAATTGGCTTCAATAAAATGAACAATTTCTACGGATAGGAAAGAATGGTAACGTTTAAGGTAACTCTTCAGATCTCATCAGGAAGCTTTCTTCGAGGCCAGAAGAAAATGCCTCAGCTCCTCGAGAGGAGAGGGACCGCCCAGGCAGACCCAGAGCAGGTCTCCACCACCAGTGACGTGGTGGCACCCGTCTCAGCCAAGCAGCAAGCCCCCAGAAGGCAGCCCTGGGAAGGAACACCGGGAGACGCGACAGAGTAACCTGCCTGAAATAAAAGGTAAAACGGAGAAGAGAGAAACATGCTTACGCAGCTCGTTTCCACACCATGATCAACTTGTCGTCTCCCCCCGAAGCCAAGTACACGCCATTGTTGGACCATCGCACACAGTTCACACACGCTGAAATGCAGAGGAGAAAGTTTGTGAGATGAAATACAAGAATACGTTCATCCTGTTCTGGACTGGGGCCAGAGCTTCCAACAAGCACAACCTGACAGGAGATGTTTGGGATTTAAGTGTGCTTTTCCCACTCACAGCAGTTGCTCTGTCTGCTTTAGATAAATGAATTGGTACTTACCTTTCAGCAGCACTTGAGGAACTTACTTTAAAAAAAACCTATTCCTTATTTTAAAATGTTTCACCAAAAGCAGCTCAAAGGAAGAAAGATTAATATTCATCTAACAAAGGAAACTGAGGTGGGACTAAGAAGGGAAAAAAGGAAAGTTGTATCTTGAAGAAAAGAAAGAGGGCAACTTGCTCAGGTAACTCTCCATTCAAATGTAACGTGCAATAAATCCGGAATAATTCAGAACTATAACCAATACACTGCCTTGGTGTTTTCTTTAGACTTAGTTCTTCTCTTGCCCTTTCCTCCAGAGCTCCCTGGTTTCTCAGAATGTGCATTATCAATTACTTTTTAGCCACAGCTGGAAAAAGTTCATAGGGAGATTTCCAAAGGTATCTATATTTCTCTGTATATTTTCCCACATTTTAACAACAATTCCTGCTGAATAGCTAAAAAAGTATATAGCCAAAGTCTGAGATGCCTCTGCTGTGTTCCCCTGACTCCTCACCACTGGACAGGGCATGATTTTTGCAATCACAAACACGTAATGCTTATGCTTTGGCAAATCACCAACATTGGGGGGGGGGAATATCTTTGTTACCTAAGTGATTGTCCATCTGACAAAGCATCTTGGGAATATTTTCATTCTTTTCATCTTCCTCTTTCAGGACAGGAGCCATATTCCAGATCACAACTTTCCCAGAATCCTGGCCTGTGAGAGAACAAAAATCCCCCCCTTTTAAATACAGGCAAAAAAGCTTTTCAACTTGATGTCAGTTCCAGACGGGTGATAAGATTCAGGCATTGCTGCAGCAGGAACTCTGGAAACATCTGAATACAGACACCATTCTCTATTCACAATTAAAAACAAAAGTTACACAGCCTTGTTCAAAAAAATCATACTGTACATAATGACACCAACTATAAGGATGAACTATTTATAATAAAATTGTACTAATAAAAGATAAAAGATACATTCAAATCCTAAATTGCAATTATTGTACCCAACATTAAATTATTCACTATTTTAATCAAAAAAACATTTTTTTGCACCTATTTCTTGAGCTATTCCATTTATATAATTGGATTTTTTTGTCCCAGTCGCTCTACTGTTTGCCAGGTCAAAAAGCCCAACTTCACATTCAGTTCCTCTTCAAATCAGTAAAGCAATGTTGCTGGTATGGCCACAGCTCAATTACTGCAGCCACTATCTCGATGGTGTCCAAGAGGACTAGCGTATCAGAAGACATGCCCCTGCCTTCTGCAGTGTTACTGCACTTTTCAGTACGTTTTAATGACTTACGTAATTATCTGTTCCTTAGAGATATGTGATGTGTTTTTAAAAGGGTCAAACCAATTAAAGTGTTGTGAAGGCACAAGATTATTACTGTTATAGCCCCAAATTCTGCCTTCTATCAGCGCACAGACATACCTTGTCCTCCTGTTGCAAACTTGGTCCCATCTGGGTGAATGTCCACGGAAAATATTGGCTTTCCTGGAATCAGAGAACAAGCAGCAACAGTCTGAATTGGTGTACAGTTGAGAGAATGCAGGAGCAACAACAGAACCATAACCCCTCTGGCTGGCAAACAACTTTCTTTTCTAAAAGCTGGAGTTGTAAGAATTATGGCTGACTACAGGAGCTGAAAGCACCCTGATAACAAAAATGACAGCCCATTAAAGTGTGTAGGAAGGTTATTGTGCCACAATAAACCGGAGATAACCAAGGCCTCCATCCAGCAGGATATGCCAAACGTCTCAAAGCAAAACAAAACCACAAAGCAAGTGCCAACGAGGCAAAAGTGTATTTGAGTAAGGAAATTCTCCCAGGTTTCTACACTTCATTAGCTGATGACCTGAAGCAAGTTTTGTTTTGGTTTCTGTTTCCTTTTTTTTTGTTTTTTTAAATCCACCCCAATCTCAGGCTGCATCTGGTGGTCACACAATTACCCGTCTCACATTTAAATTCTGTTGTTATGAAACTCTTCTACCCAAAGACCAGCTTTTTTTTTTTTATGGCTTCCATATAGAAAGAGGAAGACTAACCAGCTCTAATATTACTCTTAAATCTTTCAATTCTCCATATGCTACATCTTTCAGAAGGAAACTGTTAGTTTTATGAGCACATAAACCCTACAGGAGATAACTAAGATAGTTGGGGACCAGCTGTGGAGACCAGACAACCCTCGCCCTCAGCCTGTTCTGCTCTGGCCACCGGAGCCCACACACTCTGCTGGATGTTCTCAGCTTTTAGCCTTTGCAGAGGGAGAGCCTTTGCCTTTCAGTGATGCTCAAAGAGCTACCACTGAGGATTGCTTGAAGGAACACGCATGTGATTCCCACATTCAAGTACTTTTCGGCAGCAGCCTGAACCCTTTCACCCTGGAACACTTCTGCGAGCGCCACCGCACGCACCCCGCTATAACGTAAGGCAGTTTATCACAACAGCCAAAAGGACTAGCGCCCACGTCCCGAGACTGCTCGGTGAATTTCCCATGTATGTCAATTCTCGCACTGGACCTTCCTGTAGCTTCAGACTTAAACAACAAAACCTGGAGAATTTACCCAGTGATAGGTTTTATGTTGCAGCTGTAGCATCCCAATTCCCTGACACTGAACTGCCAACAAACCCTCATCCAGATATTGAGCAGTTCTTACTTCTTCAGAGATACGCATTTTGCTTAACGCCAACTTTTTTTTTTATGTTGACGTGTTTTAAGGTTTATTTTATTTGGATTTATATTGCAACTCTGACATGTGATTTCCCCTAAAATTTTTTACAGGCAGCCAAGGACAGGCCTTAAGTACAGTAAGATGGGACTCAACCCGCACTCCTTCCACCCCCTTTAGATCACATAAAACACAAACTGAGACTTAGCGGTGGCTTTTCTTCAGATTATTGTGCCTGATTCTATCTTTTATTCTATTAACTTGAATGTATCTTACCGGGCTAAGGTAAATATTTTGAGAAGCAAACATTTATTTTGTCCTTCTCAGATATGGAAGTTCCCTGCAATTAAACCAGTGCATCGTTTGGAACAGTTTAACCCACTGAGGCTTGGGGAACCAGGTGGTTCTGTAGACCTTACAGGTGGAAGAGGTTACACCTTCTCAACCTGCGTCCACAGCCTGGGGCAAGAAGCCTCACCTACTCGGCAGGAGGAGGGAGCCAGGTACCAAAGACCTTTGATCTGTTGTGACCCGGCTCCTTTTGCCTGTGTTACCACTCGCCCCAACGGGAAACTCTTCCCCTGCAAATCAGAAGGAACAGTGACCTCTGACACAGGGGCATTAGGGCTTCCAGAGCCAGCACCGCACCTGTGAACAAGGCTTCAGAGTTTAGGTGGGTTTTAGTTTAACAAAACTGTATTTAAAATTGGTTTAATAGATGCAGCCGTCTCATACAGGAAGACTCATTCTTCCTCTGCTCCCTTTCCACCGCTCGTCCTTCCCCAAAGCCTGCACTAAAAAGCTGCCCTGACCAAAGCAGACACGTTGACAGACACATTGGCTTCCCATCATTTAGAGAACACTGATATGCTCTGCCTGCCGAAAAAAATGTGAAATGTGAAATAAGTCATTGCACCTGTTGCTTTGCAAAAACTACTGACATGATGCAATTTTCCTTTCCTTTCCTAGCTGTTTAAAACTATCACAGCATCTCCAGCTTCTGCCTTATCTCAAGAGCCCAACTCTATGGGAGCAGCACCATCAGCTCCCTTCTCCTTATGGGCAAAGTTTTAGCGCAGACCCACAAATGGAGTTGAGGAAATTTAGCAAATTATTTTACTTACGGAGCCAGATGTAACTTTGCTACATATTTGCCATAAAAGCTTAAAATGAGCCACATCACACCAGGGAAAATGTCCACCTAGCCCAGTACTCTGTGTTCAGAAACCAGCAGCAGATACCTCTCTGGGGATGGGTACAACACTATGCACACGACGCTTCTTCCCAGGATAATCTGCCAGCTCCAACAATTTCCAATTCTGACTTCTTGAACCAGAGGCCTCCACAGACTTTTCTGCTGTAAATTCAGTGAGCCATTTCTCAGATCCATAATTAACATTATGGATCAGTGCAGAGAGATCCGCTGCTCAACCACAGACCCTCTGAAGAACCACCGGCCCCGTGTGTCCTGCACCTCCTGTTACTTCAACCCCTTGGTTCTGGAACAGGACCATGAACCCCCCACCACCCTGCAGGCGTTCCTCCCGTCCCCAGCCCAGAGCCCTGCTCCACTCACTCCTCGTTCAGAGGCTGCCCTACAGTGTTCAAATGCACACAATCCATGTATTTATATAGCAGGACAATGTCTTCTTTTTAGTTCTTTTCATAGCATAAATTTGGCTTTTGATCTAATGAGCACCGAGCAGGTATTTTCACAAAATACTATAATCCTAAAAACTCAGGACTCAGTGGAAGCCCTCAGGTCACAGAGCAGCATTTTACAAGAGAAGTTTAAAAAGGGTATGGACTTTGCACTCAGGAAAGGCGGGGGTAATAAATGAAGCCCTCAACAACAAATCCAGTTTCCTGCGTGGCTCAACTGTGACCCAGGAAGGGACCTTATTGCACAGGTAACTAATCACACACGATGGCCTGCCCAGGAGACTTGGCCTTTTCAGCACGATCTGCCAATAAGCTTAGAGCACCATGACTTGTGAACGTGAGGCTCATCAAATTAATCTCCCATCGGAGCCAAGTAAATATTGTTTCCATCTGATGGGTAATTCCAAATAAACTGGACTAGTGTCATATGTCTCAGTCTCACCAGTGATGTCCAGATGCATCCCGTGGTTAACCTTTACAGATGGGCTTTTTCTCTTGAGAAACATGAGTTTACTAAATCAAGTTCCAGACTTCTAGGACTTTGTACAGATAAGAGTCTTCCATTTTCCATACACAGGAAATCTGTCAAACTACACCCAGCCTCGATGTGTCACACCCTCCTCCTAACAGACGTTCGGCATTAACCAAAATACAAACTGCAACCGCAAAACTCCACGTCACACGTGTCCCTGGCACAGCACAAAACCTGCCGCCAGCTTGGATGAGATGCTCTTTACGGGTCAGTCTGGATTTTATCTCAAACGGCTGTGGATATTATTCCACGATCCAGGGGTACTATGATTAAACACGGACTATTCACTTGTTTAGAGCCCTGAATTTCCAGTTCACAACACCTGCACTGTGCTCTTCAACTCTAAGTTGAAGTAATTTTATTAGGGGAGGGAAGCATAAACTTAAGCTGACAAAGCCCACCCAATGAGTGAAGCACCTACTCACAGAGTAACCCAGGACCACGGGGAGCGAGGATTTCATTCCTGGCTCTGGCTGGAGCAGAGCGCAGCAGCCCCGTGGGATGCCTGTGGGAAGCTCCAGCTCCTCGATACTGGAACCTGAGCTTCTGCCACTTCACCACGAAGACCACCCCCATCCATTTCTCAGGCAGCAGCATTGCTACGGCACATTTCACCACCAGAAAGCTGAGAGACTGACGGTGGTGTCGTCCAGACTGGGAGCACCCAATTCACACCCTTTGGCCGACCCTCAGAAAGGAGCTGCAGCCTCTGCTCTTTACGAGAGCAGCGCATCCAGGTGACAAACAGCCCAGCCCCTGTGCAGCACACAGACTGCGAGAAGTCTCAACTCAGGTTTGTTACACACTCGTGTACGGGTGCTCAGAAATGGGTGAAACGCACAGGGAGCCCCCAGTGGCACGGTCCAAGTGTCAGCCTTAAATGAGATTACTCAGATTAGAGAAAAGGAATCACTACTAAAGGTACCTGCTTATCATCGTGTATTGGTTCTTTCACCATCTAGAAGGAAATTTGTTTTTAATAAGTTTTCTCTTTACGCTGTTATTTCTATTCCTTAACATATAGAACAGGTTAAATAATCATTATGTTTTCACGTGGCAGAAATTCAGCCAAAGTCACTACCAGGGTGCTCTTTCCCCCAGGGCACATCACCTCATTTCCAGCGGTGACAACTGCCACGGGTTAAGGCTACACGACTTGTTCCATACGACTTGTGGTTTATAAACTGATCACAGATACTGGGCTTTTCCTCACTTCCTTCATTTTCTCAAAATAACGGAGAAGGAGCCATTATTTGACAGCGGCCACTTCCTTCCCCAGGTCCACGTCTTTATCTGATTCCATTGTTAGATCCCATCGACACGAGCCAAAAGGCACAAGGTCCCCGTCTCAAAGTGCCCAATCGCTTCCCCGTGCTCCAAACTGGAGAAGTGTTGGATTTCTGAACCCCAACCATGCATCGGAACAAAATATAATTGATACTTAACCAGTAACATTAAAATCTAACTGTGTTTTAAGACATTTTGCCCTCTTGCAATAATTTCTAAAAAAGATAAGTTTAAATTATTGAAGCTCATGGCATCGCATCACATGCGCAAGCAAAGCAGGTGCATTAAAAACAGAACACCTTACGAGAGACCAGAGATCTTGCTGGATTATTTGTTTAAAGAACCCAAATATACATTATGTACTTAAAGAAATACTGATAATGAAACAAGCTTGGAACAAAGAATTCCACGTAAGGTAATTCAAGCCCAAGGAGAAAGTCCCATCTTTAAAAAAAAAAAATATAGCAGCTGAAGAAAAAAAGCAATTTTAAACAGTGCGTTTGTTACTTAACTTCAGGCAATAATCAATGAAATATAAATACTATGCTATGTGAATTTCTACCACAAAATGAATGAGTTTCTATTCATTTTGCTTCCACCCCATGCGATATGTAACATCCAACATGACTCAAATCAATTCAAATATTTACATTCCACCATTACAGCTTGGAGAGATAATAAACTCCGTGCCTATATTTAAACAAAAGCAGGCTCCTGTTTCCACAAGCTGTTACAGGGGGGCAGCACCCTGGGGTTTGCACGGGTTCCTCGGAACGGCCAGGGACCCCCTTTCCCACACCTGCATCAGCCGTCGTTAAGCACCAAGGCTCTCAAAACCCGCGTGCCAGAAACGTATGTACTACTGCTGGGTTTGAGTTGCATCTTTATCCAGGTAGTGGATAGAAAACCGGGAAGGAGAAGCAAACCACACCATCTGGATTCTGCAGCCACCTCTTCCTGCCCCACCGTTATACTGCACTATTCAATATTCTGCCTTGCTCCGAGACAAAGAAACATGGAAGAACACAACAATAATAAGAATTTTCATGCAAAATCTAATAAACCCACATTAAGAGTGTCAAAAGCTTACGGAAAACGCATCTGAAGAAGCAGTACTTCCAATAAATACTCAGCTAAAGTGACATTAAGAACTCCAAGACAAAAAACCTGGAGAGCCAAAAGGTGTTAAAGTGGTTTTACTGTAGACGCACGGCATCTGGGCTGAGCAGCGCTCGATCCCCAGGGGTACTGAATGTCCCTGCTGTGACACTGCCTTCTCATGTCTGTTTTCTCCTGGAGAACGCGTGCCTGTAAGCTTCATTACACTCATCCTCGTCCATTCAGAAAAGTACAAATCCCCAAACCAAGCAGGGAGAGGGTTGGGCAGAAGGGCAGAGCCAGGCTGAGCAGTTCCAGCTCACAAACCAAGGGGGAAGCAGCCTCTCGTGCCCGCGGGGAAAACCAAGGGGGTAAAAATCATCCCAGTGAGTCTCCAGTACACACCGTATAAATTATCTTTACCCTCTTTCTGGAGAGGTTTCACAGCAAACAGGCAGGCCCATGAAAGCGATGGAGACGGCCTGTGTGCAGCGATGCCTGCAGGATCCGGAGCCTGGATGCATTAAAAGAGCCCGACTAAACTCCCCAGTTCCCACCCCGCACTCCTTGCCCCAGGGACAAGCACGCATGCATGTTATGAATGCTACATAGTCCTGTATATGTGAGCAGACCTTAAAGCATTCTACAAATGAAGCCAGTGATGAATGTCTGTTTTGCAGGTGGTGAAACTACGACAGTGACTCGCCCAAACTCACCCGAGAAGGACAGCAGCAGAAACGGGAATAAAATTTGGGACTATCGAGGCCCTGCGCAGTGCATTATCCACTGGGCAAAGTACCACAGGACTTTACAAACGGAGCCTCGCTGCAAACTGCCTGGTGGAAGACTGTCTTCTGCAACAGTTAGACATATTTTAAATTGCTAGAGATTTCCCATGCATGCCCATACCCACTCAAGAAATAAGGAAAGAAGCTATAGATCTAACCTCTGTGATCTGCAAAGATTCAGGCCCAAAGTTTGTATTGAGCAGCTGACAAGTGGGCTCAAGTGGACCCTGAGAGGCGTAGGACAGTCTGCCCACAGGCAGCCAGAGATTGAGATGTAAATACTACATTTGTTTAGATTAACCAAGCAGAAATGTAAAAAAAAAAAAAAAAAAAGTCTCAAATAAAGTACTTCCGCATTTCTTCAGTTCACTACAAGCTTTCACTGAAAGGCTTGGTCCATCTGCTGACTCTATGGCCCCTGGGGAGTAGTTCAAATAAAGCCACATGTGAATTTCCAGTCGAAGCTTCAGTTTTGAGAAGCTGCCGGGCGATTCCAGCGCCAGCAGCGCGGGCAGAGGGGCAGCCGGGAGGCTGCAGCTGCGGTTTCCAGCTCCAGGCACACTCCTGCAACTCGGATAAGCTGCTCTCCAGCCTGGTTTTACTCTAGATACCAATCAGCCCGACTACTGACAGTTACACCAGGGTGTAAAACCTGCAGTTGAAATAAAACCGAAGGCACGAATTTGAGGACAAAACCTGCATAAACAGAAGCGAGCCCTTCACGTTAGATTTCTTCTCGCTGCTCCCCCCGGGTCGGCGCAGGCACCGCTCCGGGCACTGACGGGGAGGGGTGTGAGCAGGCGCCGCCACGCTGTCCCGTCCCAACGCACCGGGAGGCACGGCGCGTTCGGTCCCTGGCGACGCTTCGTTCCGGAGGGGTTTTAGCTCAGAAATCTCCACAGAATCCCCGGCGGAGCGGCAGCCAGGGCGCTACACAACTTCGGGGAGTTGTCTGGGAAGCGCTGTCGGGAGAACCCCCCTCCCCGGGGCCATCGCCCGCACAACGGCGGCCGCTGCAGCGCCCGGCGCTCGGGGAGTTTAATGACCCCCCGGTAACCGCGGGCCGGCGGCGCTCAGCGCTGCGCTGGTGCCCGCACAGCCCGGCCGGAGGGGTCCCCGCACGACACCCACCCCCCCCGGGACGGCACCGGGCCCGGCGACCCCCCGCTCCCCAGCGCGGAGCCCCCGCCCGGCGGAACGGGCGGCCCCC
>JAOXJK010000005.1:32973944-32985636 GCA_025774025.1 Xenus cinereus | reverse complement strand
CCCGCCCCCGGGCCCCGCCCAGCGACTCGCGCGGCGCCCGCCTCCCCGGCGGCCATGTCGCGTGAGGGCGGAAGGCGGGATCGCGCGCCGGCCTGCGCGACCGTGGCGGGCGGCTTTTCTGGCCGGTTGGCCTCGGCCCGTTCCCCGGGGGCGGACGCGGCCCCTCCACCGCGCCGGCGGGCTCGCGGAAACCGCAAAGCAAACACTTCGCCCGCGGTAAAGATGGCAGACACGGCAACTGAAGCCCGCATGATACTTCCGGCTGAGCTGCGCCTGCGATTGGCCAGTCGCGCGTGTCGCGACTCCCTTTTCCCAATCCCATTGGCGAAGACCCGGAACGGGTTAGGCAGCTCGCCCAATCCGCTCTGAGGAGGAGGGAAGGCCGCTTTTCCATTGGCCAGCGCGGCGTGAGGAGTCGACCAATAGGAAGCGGCGCTGATTTGGCGCCCAGTTCGAGTCGGGGCGGCCGCTGGCTCCGCCGTTTCCCCGCCGCTCGCGCTGCCGCCATGTTCGTCTCCGACTGCCGCCGGGAGTTCTATGAGGCGATCGTCAGCCAGGTACGGGGGTCCCCGGCGCCCGCGGAATCTGCTCCCCTCAGACCGCTCCCCCGGGGCTCTGCGGCCCTCGCTGCCTCACGGAGTGGGGACGGCGCCGGCGCCGCTCCTGGCTCTGGCGGCTGAGGCGCTCCGGTACCGCTCGGGTGCTGGGGCAGTAGGGCCCGGGTGTCTTTTTGTTTATTTTATATCTTTTTAATCATCGCGCTGTTGTTTGCTCAAACACTAAACCCCGTATTCTTTCTTCTCTGGGGTTTCTCTCGCAGCCGTTCTTACCGAGAGAGAAGCTGGGCGGCTGCTTTCGTGCTTTACTCCCCTTTTCCTTAGCCCTGTCCGGAGTGGAAGCCTACAATGAAGTGGCAAAGCTTTTGTTTAACAGTCTTTTAGCGTTTTTAACGGTAAAATTACATTGTGGATTGTGTAAATGAAAGCATTTCCCTTAACTCCAACTGTGAGCAAAATCTTAAAAAAAAAAAAAAAGAAGGCAAGTAACACCACCACCACCACCACCACCACCCCCCCCCAAACAAAGAAACAAACAAAACCCTCAGAAACTGATAAATCGTTTTCCCTAAATCAAGGTTTTTTCAGGAGTTGCCTTGCTCCTGGTTTTGCTACAGATTTTCTTCAGTTGAAACTGTTCCAGATCCCGTCCTGGGAGCTGAGGCCTTTCTGGGCAGGATGAAATAGCTGTAGGGCTGAGCAGCTTTGAACCTTCAAAAGCCTGTGCTGTTTGTAGGCATCTGAATAATTATGTTTCCTCAAAGCACCTGTCTTAGTTTGGGTATGTGGAATTGTTTATTGTTCAAATTTACAGGGATCCAAAATAGTTAATTTTGGTTGCAGTGTCCATTCAGAAGCAATTCTAGGTTACGATTATAACGATCTCTACCTAAATTTCTTACTTTCCTGCCTCACGGTGATCTATGCGTATCACAGCCCATTAGATTTGGCACCTATGTGAATGTATTAATGCTGTTACTCTGTTCTTTTTGCAGCGTGTTCTTCTTCTTGTTGCCTCAGATGTTGATGCATTATGTGCTTGTAAAATACTCCAAGTAAGTCTTTGTTCGTTATCGCTGTAGGTTAATTGTAAAAGAAAAAAATGTCTTTGGATCTTTTTAATAGGTTTGAACCAGGGAAATGGTGAAGGTTTAATCTGCTTTTGTAACTTATTTCTTCCACAAGTTACGACACTGAAAACCATTAAGTCATACTCCCAAAGTTCATGCAGCTTTGTTGTTTGGGATGTCTTCAAGATAAAGATTTGTTATAGCATTGCAGAAGAGGTTGTTTCCCCAGCCTTTGCTAACAGCTGTTTCCTTCATTGCAGGCTTTGTTTCAATGTGATCATGTACAATATACACTCGTCCCAGTATCTGGATGGCAAGAACTTGAAACTGCTTTTCTTGAGCACAAAGATCAGGTGAAAAAAACCTGGAATTTTTTTAAGTTGCAGTTCATCTTATATAGACATGCACTTCCCTTTCCCTGGCTTAAAGTGTCAGCTCTTTAATTATTATTATTGGCTACCTCAAAACAGTGGTTAAATTTTAACATACTCATAACAAACTTATCAAGCTTTTTACAGCAGCTCAAGCTAATGTGCTATAATTTTAATAGACTTGAGTTAAGTCTGCACATATTTTGAGATATAAAAGGTGGTGGTATTGGATGTTCAACACACCCGAATTTGCTGCTTTGTCTTAAAAATCTTTTTCCTCCTCAGAGACATCAAATATCAAAAAGTACATACAGGTTTTGGCAATGATGAGTGCTTTGGAGGTTTTGTAAAGTTTTCAGTCTTCCAGGGGTCCTGCCAGTTGAAGTAAAATACGTTCTTTTTTTATTTTATTTGCAGTTCAAATATTTTGTTCTTATCAACTGTGGTGCCAACGTTGACCTTCTGGAGATCTTGCAGCCGGAAGAAGACACAGTTTTTTTCGTGTGTGACAGCCACAGACCTATCAATGTAGTGAATGTTTACAATGACACACAGGTAAACACTTTTCTTTCATCATACCAATCTCTGTGCGGTGTGGTGGGGGGCGTAGTGCTTTTCTGTGTTCTGCAAAGCTGCTTACACTGTTTGCCAGTAGGGCAGGAGGCAGCATTAATGGATATTTGCAGTAGTAATGCACAGGATCAGAAAAAAAAATCTGGTTTTAGTAATAAAATATACCATGTTAGCAGTGTGATAGTTGTCAGCAGTCAGCACCTGTTAATCCTACAGCTGTAAATCAAACTGCTACAAATCAGAGGACAGACATCCTCCAGAATATAGTGTCTATTATCTCTCAGCATCTAGTAGCACTTACTTTGTGCTTAATGCTCACATTCTATTTGACAACATAATTTCAACAAGCAGAGTCTTTGTATTAAAAAGCAGTGTTTTTGTTATGCCGGGAATCAATCACAGCCAAAATTTTTACTTTCTCTTCCTAAGTATCTGAAGCATTCTCATTTGTCATTTGAAATGCTTTTTAATCACTAAATAAGATACTTTATTTAAAATACTTATTTCCCCTTGCTAGATTAAGCTGTTAGTTAAACAGGATGATGACCTCGATGTTCCTGCATACGATGATATCTTCAGAGATGAAGAGGATGAAGAAGAGGACTCGGAGAATGAAAGCGATGGGTCAGAACCCTCAGAGAAGCGCAGACGTTTTGAAGAGGTGAGTTTCTGTTGCTCTGCTGTGGAAGAAAGGAAAATAAAACACTTATTAGATATACTTTACACCATAATAATGGCTCTTGAGTTTAGAATTCACAAAATCAATGTAAGATTTAAAAATAATTGACTATGATCAGTAGAGTTTCACATACACAAAATGTTTATTTATCTGAACTACACAGAAATATTTTCTCCCTAAAAGAAAGATATTTTAAACTTGATTTTGGATAATACTGTCTGTATAACCAGGGAACTGAAGAGATCTAGCTCTGGTTGTGTGCTTGGGGATTTCAGTCTAACAGAACAACTTATTTAGGTACAAATGTGGTTTTTTTTAATAATTGTTTGAGAAGATAAAAGTTTACAAATAATTTAGTAATACATTTGTCTGTCCTTGCAGCAGTAAACTGACAAAAGTATATTATGGTAGACACAAAAAGTTAAATTTCCTATATATTATTTGTAGCATATTTTCTATTTATACCATACAAGGAAGCAAAGGCATGAGGCTAGCAATATTAAGAGAAATTAAATGTAAAGATATTCTTAGATTTAATATAGATTTTATATTATTTTTCTATTAACATTGTACACTTTTTCCTAATAATCTACAAAGGGTGCTAACTCAGCAAAAGCAGATATGAGAAATTCAAAGGAAATTCTGTAAAGTGTATACATAAAAGCTATTCTCCAATCTGTTAAACATTTCACAAAGATCTCTTTTATCTCTTTGCATTTTCAAACTGATGATGCTATTTATGGAGTTTAAATATAGAGTGAGTCCCTCTTTTTCTGAATTTCATTAATTATCTCATCTTTATTTTTCATCAGTGTAGTTCTTATGTTATAAAATGGTAGGACGCAGTGCTATCCGTGTGGAAACCACTGGCCCTATTGGTTGTGAAGACAAGCTGAATAAATGCTAGCACAGAAAGATGTCCTGACTTTATAAAAGTGTGTTCCTTGGAAAAAATATCTGATAATAATTTTCTCATTAGATGTTGTTAATAGGAATAATTCTTCTTTTTAATGAACAGTTTAATTAAGTCTTTTCAATGAAGGCTTATTCATTAAAGTATTTGGATAGCTGCTAATCTACTAGAGTATTTTTTCTAGCTTTTTAACATCCAGATTAATTTACAGGATGTAATAGAAAGAACAATGAAAAGGCGACAAAGGCGGGAGTGGGAGGCACGCAGGTGTGTTAAACTGTTTTCATGTTGCTTGTATCTTTTTCTTATTTTTTTATTAAAATCTTGCTGAGAATACAAAAGCTTGATACTATGCTGCTTGAGTTGCGATGCTTTAGTTTTATCTTTATTCAGAAAATGAAGAGAGATATTTACTATATAAAAATAAAATGTTTAAATGGAGGATAGTTGTAAACAGTAGTTTATAAATTTGAGTAGCAACAGGTGCATTGCTTCACTTTAAGTTCTGTTCTTGTCTGTCTTAGGGTGAAATTGTGCTTCTGTTTTCTTCCTTTACAATCCCACTATTGGCCATAGGAAGGAGCAGGAACAAATTAGATAAGAAACTGGGGTTTGAGCAATAAAGATTTGATAAGTTTTCCCTTTCACTTTATGAGTACACTTCGGGGCATTTTCCACGCTGCTACTAAAATCTAATTGCCTTGCAGAAAAAAAAATTCTAGCCCAAGCTTAATTTTTTTATTAATTATAAAAATGAAATTTAAATATTTTTATTTCACAATTCCTTGCTGCTATTTTTAATTGGATCCAATGACCAGTTCACCAGTTAGTCAAATGTGGGATTTTTTTTTTTCCTTTTTAGACGAGAAATTCTTTTTGATTATGAGCAGTATGAATACCATGGGACCTCAGTAAGTACCATAAAAACAAAAGGTGCTTGTGGTAATTGGTAATTGGAAAATATCCAATGTTATAATTATCTGATACAATATTATAATTATGTATACAATACTATACATAATAATAATATTGTTATACCATGTTATTCTTGTATCTTACTGTTATATATAAGAGGCAGCCTATATGTAGGAGCAGTTCCATGTCTCTGGCTGTGTACATACAGTGTTGCTGTTGATGGACCAGACACACCATAGAAAGAAGACTGGCAGGGGCGGGAGCTGAGTCACAGTGGATAATGTAACGTTGACAGTGGGGGAAATGACAGACCAGATATCAAACAACAGAAATGTTAAGAGATCTTTAATGCTGGTATAAAAAAAAAATTGATAGTGTGGTTCTTTTAGGTCTTGACAAAAGTATTTCTCTGTACACAATATACTCTCACAAAAAAGACTTTAGGGAGCTTGTTTGCCTTTCAAAGTGCCAGGCTATTTCACACACACCACTTAGGACATCAAACTGCTCCTTCTGTCATTTGGCCACCTGTGATTATTTTTCTATTTTGTGAAGTGCTGCTTTATATATAATGTAAGACTGCAGAGCTGTATGAAATATTTTTCTTTCTACTTTGAGTCTTTAAATTAATATGCCGTCAGATTGTCAAACTCAAATGTGATTTCTAGAACTTTAGTAACACGCTAGTACTTGACAAATTTAACCATGTTGTGTTCAATGAAGCGAGACTTTTGTGTTCATTTATCCTCTCTTTTTGCTTTTCCCTCATGCAGTCAGCGATGGTGATGTTTGATCTGGCCTGGATCATGTCTAAAGACTTGAATGACATGTTGTGGTATGTTCCCACTGTCATTTTTCATAGAGTCTAGAAGCTTAGCCCCATAGTAAAGAGGGGCAAGATTTCCTAGAACTCTTTGATTTCACTATAAGGTTCCAGTTGATTTTGTAAGTGGATTGATGTCTTGAATTGGAGGACACATCTGTGTAAAGTCATTACAAAAACCCAATAGATTTTACATGGAAAAAGGGACGATGGCACTGTATGTGCGTGCTAACAAGGGAATAACAATGTATAGCTTTGTTATTAACTTCTAGATACACTTGGTGAAAGTATCTGATTTGTTTTGGTGCAGTATATTATATTTCACCCTCTAGGTTTGTATACTAGAATATTTTTTGGTTTAACTTTCTATTTTCCTTTTTTTTCCTCCCCAATTTTAGGTGGGCTATTGTTGGCCTCACAGATCAATGGGTCCAAGATAAAATCACTCAGTAAGAATTTTTTTTTTAATTTATCTTTATTATATTTAATATTTTTTCTATCTTTAAAAATTTATTTTTAAGAGTAACTAATAGCAATTAATAGAGACCAGGAAATATATGGGAATTAATATAATACAAGATAATTAACAAACTTTGACATTAAATATTTTAATGACTGAATGTGATCTGATGCCTTCCAAAAATGGGAATAAACATCAGAAAAATATATTTACCTTTTCAACCATTTAGAATTTTTAAGCTAACTTTATTTTTCACAAAATTATAAAACACTTATTATAATTATATATCACTTCTGATCTGGGGAGAAATGGTGTTTAATAGTAGTTTACGTAAATATGACCTTGATACAGTTTAATTAAAGGAAAAAAAATTGTATGCTCTGTATTCTCCAGCTTCATTTCCAGTTGTAATTAATAAGTTTCAGGTTTTCTCTTTTTTTTTTTTCTTATTTCGTGCTAGATGTCCTCAGAATTCTAATAGCACATGTGTAGGCTTTAATTCAGGTATTCTATTGTTACCAATACACTGATGTTTTTAAGGAGATAAATGTAAGAAGTAACTGATTTCATTGGTGAGTCTGTCTCTCCGTACCAGTTCTGTTTTCACTAGAATGGCCTGGGTGTATGGCTGAATGTTGAAAGAACATTATTTAACAAGTTGGTTTGGGCTCTTTTGAAGCTGTACCTGCAGCTTTCGTGCTGCTGCCTGGCCGTTGTATAATCTTTAGGAAGCATTTTTGTGTTCTCGTAATCAAGTACAAAAATGCACAGGAAGAAAGTGAAGTAACAAATTCATTTTTCTTTAAGAATGAAGTACGTGACTGATATTGGGATCCTACAGCGTCACGTGTCTCGCCACAACCACCGCAACGAGGATGAGGAAAATTCTCTGTCCATCGACTGCACGCGAATAGCATTTGAATACGAGTATCCTTGCGTGAGATCTGGGGAGAATGAGCTCTGCCCACTTGGTGCACCCCACTGAGATTTTATCCAGAGAAAAAAAAAAAACAGCACTATCTCTGCTGCTGAGAATGGAATTCAAAGAAATGGAAATGTGAATGTTTTATTGAACAGGAGTCCCTCCTTCAGTAGCTCCTGTAGCTTCAGTTCAGCTTAACCTTTCCGAGTTAGTTACGAGTCATTGTTGCTCGTCTTGTGTTACAGGCACCTGCAGCGTCCAGCTGTGTCTGTGTGGTACAGAGATACCAAATATAGGGGCAACTGAAGACTTACCTAATAGTTGCAGAGCTTTGTTACTATTTGTAACTTCAGACCATAGATATGTTTATAGTTATTTGCCCTAATTCCTGTTCAGTCTGCGCCTGGCACTTTACCAGCACTGGTCTCTGTATGAGAGTCTCTGTAACACCTCGTATACCTCTGCCAGCCTCAAGCTTTGGTCCGTACAAGGGCAGAAGAGGCTCCGGGAGTTTTTGGCTGACATGGGGTGAGTTATAAAAATCTGGGTCTCGATTAAAGGATCATTTTTTCAATGACTTATGGGAAAATATTGATAATATAGCTTGCAAGTACTCAGTGTCTTAGTTTGTAAATATAGTTGTGGGGCTCTGAGTAGGTTGCAGAGTCTGAGTTGAATTATGCAACTTGTGTCTTGGTGTGTGAGGAACCCTTCAGCTGTTTGCCTTTGTGGACCAGTGGGTTGGTACGTAACCCACGCTTTCGCATCCACTCTTCAATGACTAAAGAAAAAAGAACACAAACAAGCTTAGTCAGACTTAACTTTCTACATTATTTAATATTAAGAAAGTCTTATGAGAGGATGGAAAAATATTTGTTTCTTCTGGCATACCTATCAATGTATTTTTTTCCTTCTGTTTGTAGTTTGCCTTTGAAGCAAGTGAAACAGAAGTTTAATTCCATGGACATGTCTTTGAAAGAAAATCTTCGGGAAATGATTGAAGAATCTGCAAACAAGTTTGGGTAAATTATTTTAAATAAAATGCTTTATCTGAAAATACTTTTCAATTAAGTTCAAATATTTTTGTATGAAGAAGATGTAACATCTTGTTTTAAAAAAATGTGCTTTTTAGAATGTTGGAGTATGCTTTGTCTTCATGTTCTTAACATTAGCATACCGAGGAGGTGGCTAATGCATGTTCATAACAATGCTGATAATGTCAGTAATCCCTACTGGTTTTATTTCACTTTGCAGAATGAAGGATTTAAGAGTTCAGACCTTCAGCATTCACTTTGGCTTTAAGAACAAGTTCTCAGCAAGTGATATAGTTTATGCAACAGCTTCTCTCATGGAGAATATAGAGAAAGAGGGGCCTGAAACAACTAATTTCATTAAAGCTTTGGACAGTCTCTCCAGGTACTGAAAATATGTCTCTCTACTCTTTTACGATTTTATTTAGGGAATGTAGGTTACATATCTAAAAGATGCATTGATGCTTCATAAGCCATTGAAGAAAAATCAAAATATCCCTGTGGATAGTGTTTAAAGAGATCTCACTTTTGTGTGAAAAGCTTTATTTTTATATGAAGGTGTAAATTATTTTTTTTCCTGCTGCAGGGGTAACCTGGACAAACTGCACCAAGGACTGGACCTGGCCAAGAAGCAGTTACGTGCCATTCAGCAGACAGTAGCCAGCTGTATTTGCACCAACCTTGTCATTTCTCAGGGGCCTTTTCTCTATTGTTCTCTCATGGAGGTCAGAATTCTAGTTTTTTACTGTCTCATAGTTGAATAGTAGCATTTTCCTAAGTGCTTGACTCAATTAGAATGACTGGGTCAGACAGAACCTGTTTATCTGTGCTGTGCTGTCCTCTGGTGAGTCGATATTGGCATCAGTGCCGAGCTCCCCAAAGGCAGAATCACCCCTCAAAGGGGGGGCTTCACTTCAGAGTCAAGTGGGTGAGATCAAATTCCCATGCTGTAGCAGTTCTTGTTAGTGTTCATTGAGCCCCACAAAACTTTTAGCTTTGTCAGCAGATATTAAAATTAAATGAGTGGAAGAATCATCTCAGATTGTAATAGAAATAATTCTTCTTTCCCTAGGGCACACCGGACGTGAAACTGTTCTCCAAACCGGTCTCTCTCTGCCTGCTTAGTAAATACCTGCTCAAATCCTTTGTTTGCTCTGTAAGTAAATCAAAAGCTTTTGATGAACTTCTGGCCCGTGTAGGAGTTATTGTACTGCTGGATGCTTGCACTTTTTATGAAAAATATTATATGAAAATCTTAATAATGTTTTTCTGCTAATTGGTTGGATAATTTTAGCGTATCTGTAAACGCTGCTCTAGGAAAGGTACCTGCCTGGAAGACTTGGTAGCATTAGAAAGTGTTTTCAGTACTAAGATAATTATAATCTAAAATCTTTGTGTAATTTTTTTAAGTTATGAGGTAGCATATAATTAAATATTTACTTTGAAAAGTTAACCCAACACAAAAAAAGCAGCAATATTGCAGGATGGATAATTATTATCTAAAGAGTTCTGTGTCTGCTTAGATAAAATCCCCTGATCTTTCAACTAGTATGACTGAAATCAAATTGTGTTTATCTTTTGAGCTATGAGTTAAACAATTCAGATAAAAATGAGGTTTGAAGATGAGAACTGTCCTCGCAGCAAGCATTTTCTAATTTGTAGATGAAATGTGTGGTGGTCCATCCTTGCCGGATGGCTTCGGTCTGCCCTGCTTTTAGAAGTTAAACACCTCCTGCCACTAGGAGTGGGACAGCACTTTTGAAACATGCTGCAAAACATTTACCTTAAAGCAGAATACTTTAGACAAACTTCTGATTCATTTACTTAAGTGTCTAAAAATGTTAAAGTCTTTGTAATCATTTTGGAATTTAATTAAATTAAATTCCAAATTTTGGAATTTAATTAAATTACAAAATTTGTTAAAGTTACAGCTTACTGCTGTAAAACAATATGACAGGGGACAATAATTTCCAGTGAAGACTATGGACTGTGTTTCTCAATACTTTATCTGTTGTTTCTCAATGTAAAATGATAATGCAAAAAATTAAGCCCAGTCCAAGTTTGTAGATACTCATACCTGCAGTTCTGTTGTTGTTTTTAAAGTTTTTCTTTACTGTAAATCATATGTCTATTTGTTTCCTGAGTTGCGTCTAACAAAAAGACTTCTGACTTCCAGACCAAAAACAAGCGTTGTAAATTGCTGCCACTGGTCATGGCTGCACCCATGGACGTGGAGCAGGGAACTGTGATCATGGTGGGGATTCCTCCGGAGACAGAAAGCTCTGACAAAAAGAAGTAAGCACGTTGTTTAAAAGTTCTTACTAAAGGTTATCTATGACTTTTCCTGCCTCTGAAGCAAATACATCTTTCCTGTACCTATTTGACCCTGAATTGTATCCTTCTTAAAACCACAGTTTTTGCATAAGGTATGCATGCTACATTGAGAGAGGAGGTAGATGTTCCCCAGCTTCCTTGCAAGTTTTTTCCTTCCCTCTAAACTATTTCTGTATCTTAAAAGAGGGAGATCGTTCACTACGTGACCCATGACTTCATTTCTCAAAGCCTGCAAGGTTAAGATTACTGCACTTGAATAGAGGAGGGTGTGTGTTGAATACATGGCACGTGGAAAACATCTGGAAGATATTTTAACTCTCAGCAAGGAAAGAGTTCCATACTTCTGCCTTAGTAAATTTATCCTTTTCTGCAATGCTCATTTGTATTTCTGGTCATCTTGTAGCTTTTTTGGAAGAGCATTTGAGAAAGCTGCAGACAGCACCAATTCCAGGACTTTACACAACCACTTTGACATGTCGAGTGAGTAACGCTCTGTCACTTCATTCAGCAAATGTCCTTCAGGGGTCAGTGTTTACGCAGCCTCCCTAAAGCCTAATAGCTACAGCCCATGCATGCATTTGTGTATGAATTAGATGCAAACACGCAGGGTGTGTTTGTGATACGCTATTCCTGTGTCTAACATAAACACAAACTCCGTCATTTGTCAGTCTAAGTGCTATCTTGCTGCAACGAGATTTGCCTGTTTCTGTATGTGCCTACAAAAAAGACAGTTTTTAATCTGCACTTACGCATGCATGTTGAGCATACAAAGGAACATTCCTGGATTTTAAAAAGTAGCAGCAATATCATATAGTGAGCACCTAGAGTCTGCTGAAATATTGGAGAAAAATAAGCAACGTGCTTGGCATTTTGTCTAAATGAATAGTTTCCCTTCTTCCTTCTTGATGTTGATTAAGTATGATTAGAATTAATCTTCAAGTGTGACATCTGGTATATCTTTCAGTTATTTGCGTCTTGTAATAAAATATTTCATATTTTAGTAATTGAATTGAAAACAGAAGACCGGAGCAAATTTCTGGATGC
>JAOXJK010000005.1:32953529-32965907 GCA_025774025.1 Xenus cinereus | reverse complement strand
TGAAAGTCCAGCCCCATCCGTAGCCTACAAGGAATGGGCAAGGAAAATGGTATTTTCTTTAAACACTGTTGTGCTCGCTGCAGTGACGCAGGACTCAAACGCCAGGGCTGTGGAAGGCAGGTCAGGTTCTGAGGTTGATTTATGGCAACTGCTTGCTACTAGCAATCTGCCTGACTGTTTGCACTTGTAGCTCATTTTAAGGGATTGTTGCGTGCCTAAATATTTGTATATTTAGACTCCCTTCTGTGGCTTGGGGAAAGCCCCTTTGAGGCCAGTGGATTGTTCTCACCCACCCGGAGAGAGCCGGTGAGGAGTCAGCGTCAGTGCAGATGGGGGGTGCAGCGAGTGCCCAGGCCCTTCTGCTGCAGAGGGGTAGGTACTGACACACGGCAGGCACAGGGCAGTGGTCTCTGACCTCAGGTGGCCCGGTTGCAAAGAATGGTTATAATAAAGCATTTCAGAGAGTGCGGAATGAAAAGGACTTTACATTTAAAGAAGCAAAAATCTTGTTCTAGTAATTTCTCTAAGAGACTGGTCTGTGCTTTTAAAACACGGCCTAAATAGGTCTAATCAGCACTGCATATTTTTAATATTAGAGGTAGCAATTTATCTTATGTTTTCCTACTTTATGGCTATTTTCAGTTTTTCTGTTTCAAAGGATGATGGTGAGAAACCATTGGTGCCTTTAGGATACTGTTGGTTTGTACCTGCTGTTTTGAGAAATAGGTCACCTGTGAAGAGGCCAGAGGACTGGAGTCGAGGCAGCGTGCAGGCCAACGCTCTGGAGAGACGGCGAAGGATCTGCCTTTAAAATGTATGTCATTCTTCATCTCTGCGAAGACGTGTGGGTTATCCACAGAACAGGTTTTGTGACCAGCAGTGTGACTGGGGCTGCTCTGAGTCTGAAATTACCTTCTCAGACCCCTGCCACGTTCCTCTCCGCAGACACATGCACTGGCCACGGTTTCCTCTCCTATTGTATAGGGTGACAATTGGCTTGAAAAGAAAAAAAAGAAAGAGCATTATACCTCTTGACCTGAGGCTGCCGTGTTTCCTTCAGGAAGGTCTGTTTTAACTGGAAGTGGCCTTGTTACACTATATGCAAGCTGTTGAAGGGGGGTGGGGGTGAAGCTCTCCAAACAATTGTCTTCTGGGTTTTTCCGATAGTAACTGTCCAGTCCAAAAAAACTCCAAAGAGCATTTGGCTGCTTCTCACTGATGGCTCTCTGTGGGGCAGGCTGTGACTTGGGAGCTTTCCTTTACATGAACTCACGCTTGAAAAACTCCTATCCCACAGTCTCATGGTGCAAACCTGCTCTCCAGGGCCCCGAGGGGTCCTGCAAATCTTAGAGCACTTAGAAAAATTCATAAATTAATGGAAACAAGATCTCAACCCTAACAGCTGCAGAACTTGTGCTGTAATATAATTCTGGAACTTGATGCTTTCGGTGAGAAGTGGTGTTTTGTGGCGTGCAGTTCCGTGTGTGCCATGCTCCGTTGTCTCAGAAGAGCCGACTTCTGCACAGACCAGGGGGGTGCTCAGTGCATCGACACTGTCCGTGTTTGCCTCGTTAGGTGTTCACTGCTTACCAGGTTAAATCAATATCCTGCTTTAATTTTACTTATAATTGAGGATTCAGGTAACTATCCAGTACTAGACCAGTTCAGCAGTTAGTACTAATAGCGATACCTTGCTTAGGAAGTTTAAGACTTTAAAGGCAGTATTGGTCATTTCTAGCTTTACTTTCTCACTTGCCAAAATCTTCACGGCTGAAAAGATTATTGACTTTTACAAACATGATCCAGTAAGTTCTTCTCTATTTATACTTGTTGTCAGCAAAATCCATTCCCCCTTAGGGCGAGTGGCCCTGGGTGAGTGTATGCTACCAGAGCAGCACCGGTTTTGGGCTGTGGAAAAGTTATATTCTGAAAAACTAAGCACAATCATTTAAAGACCTGTGTGCACGTATTGTAAAGCGCTGGTGGGATTTCCCAGGTGTGTCTGTTGTAGGGAGGGAAATATTAACCCCCTAAAACAGTCTGAGGGAGAAAAAAGCCAAAGCATCCTGCAGTTTTTCTCCACCTGCCTGTTCTCTCTCCTTGGGAGCCTTTTCTACCGATGTGTTATCTGTCTCTAATGCCTCCTTTCCTCCCTGCCAGAGGTCTGATCTCCCGCACGTGTTTAGGTTTCTTCACCCTGGTGTCTGGTGCAGTTTGCTCCCAGCCCAGAGCAGCACTGGCTCAGGCTGCTGCTGGGATGCGTAATACATTACCTGTTTTGCAAACCCAGTGTGCGCCGCTCCAGGCACATGGAGAAGGGGAAGAGGGTTGTTGTTTCAGCTGGTTCCGCCTGCAGTGTGGCCGTGTAAGTAGATTAGCTGCTATCAGTGTTAAGGTCGGAGTAGTGAGAACAATAACTTAACGAACATATCCTCTACATGAGGCTTTTTCCTTGCTAAAGCTACTGAATTCTGACTCAGTCTTGCTGGCTCCCCTTGTAGAACGTCCCCTCGGCAAACTCCCTGAGCAGAGCACGCTGTGCCCAAGGGAAGCTTTCCAACTGCTGCCACAAAACTGAGAAGGGAACCTGAAAAGGACTGAAAATGACAGGGTGAAGCACAAAACTAGCAAATAAAGAACTAACAGGAAAAGAGAGACCAAGTAACAATAGAGGGTGAGCAGTAAATCCGGTTTGCCTTTCTAGCTCAGGAAGGTGTCTTGGAATCTGTATTTCGGGGCACCCACTGGGTGGTCATCAGAGCTCTTTTGAGTGTGTGAAATGAAATGGAAAACAATAGCTCAGCAGCAATTGCTTTCTTCCCTCTGATGAGGTGTTCCTTGAATTGCCAGCACGACTCCTGCTTGATTTAGCCGTGAATACAGCCAGGCATTTCCTGAGACGACAGCCCTACATGGTGCTATTAGAAATGCTAAGTGAAAGGTTCTGCTGTGAATGAGGATGGAAAGGGAATAGGATATGGGAGTGTGTCCCACTGACCTGTCTCTGCCACAAAAGGGGATGAAATGTAGCACAGCTGCACAAGGGCCATCGACCCACTCTGAAACTCTCCGGCTCTGCACGACAGGAGCCAACAAGACCTGTTTGAAAGAGAAATTTCTTTTCGGAATGGTCAGAAGCCCTGCCAGCATTGTTTGTCTTCATAACTTGCCTTTTTGGTTTTGTTTATTTTTTTTCCTCATATTATCTACTGAACTCTCAACTCTACGCTTCTTCCTGCAGGTTTTTTCCAGTAAATATCGATATTGTTTGTGTTCTTGGCCAATGGCTCATTCTGACTAGTCCCCACGTACATCTGTATATGCTTACTCAGCTCTTCCGCCAGCTCCAAATAACCAATAAAAGTTCCCTTTTTAGAAAGGGTATCTTGTCTCAGCCTCTCAAAGATAGCAGCACCGTACGTGGCTCCATGAGTTTGGCACTGGCTTGGCAGAAACTCCTTAAGAATTGCTCCTCCTCCTCCCTGATTACAGCCCTCGGGGAAAAAAATGTGATGACCCCTCATTTTTTTGTTATTCAGCACATTTTTGTGCACTTTTATTTCATTAAACCTCAAACTGTTTTTATTTCCTCCTTGCCTCACCTTCTCCCTTCAGCAGGGTGGGTGTTAGTGCCTCTGACTCAAACGGACAGGGAGACCCAAAAGGTCATTACCGTGACAGATTAATTAGTTATTAGGTGAGCAGTATCATGTTGCATCCGATGCAATCTATATTTAGTAACTTGGGCTGGTTTTTATCCACTGTCCAATCATGCATGTTAATTCTGTCCTCTTGTTTTTAGAACAAAAAGCTTGTACGTTGATGAGACCAGTGTTAGAGCCCTGTAGTCGCGCAGGACACACACCACCTCACCCATAGGGGTGTTCTGTATGCTCTTTTCCCATCTATTTGTTAAAAACACCCACCTTTCTAATTTGCCTTCACCTTGGGGAATTCTAGGCTTTCTAAAACAGATTCATTTTAGTCCTACATTTCAAGTTGACTGAGCTCCTCAGCTTTTGCTTCCGCCCTGGATAAGTTCCTTTCCGTTTCCAGGCTCATTTCTCTTAACCACTTCTCTGTGCACAGTGTCTGTGCTTCCTGACACCTCCGGGGAAGGTTTCGCTCAGTTTGGTGCCTGCAGCGCGGTGGTGTCTGATCCCACCTTCGCTCATTTAAAGCACTTTCATTGTGTCCTTCCTCTTTCTTTTCATTCATCTGCGTTAAGACCTTTCTGTTTGATCCAGACTCACTTGCAAGGTCAAAAAGTGAGGTTTCATGTCAGTCTCAGTGCTTTGTGTCCTGCCTGCCCGTGTCCCTGTGTGGAGCAGCGAGATGGACAAAGAAAACCAGGGCTGATTGCTCGGCTGGGTTTGTTCTCGGCTGGGTTTGTTCTCGGCTGGCTCAGTCTCCTTAACCAGTCCCCTCTTCCCACCGCATGTGCGGGAGCCAGGGAGGGGACGGAACCGTGCGGCTGACCCATGACTGATCTAAAATACCCGTCCCACTGGGTCTCATCCCTCCCGTGCTTCACTTGCTGTTACGTCTTTGCTGAGATGGTTGTGCTTCGGTTCTGTCTGGAGCCTTCTCTGTAGCTTTGTTCATTCTCGTGGTTCTAGGTTTTCCCAGGGTTGTTGAGGTGCCTGGTCTGCACGTGTGTCTGACGTGCCCATCTCCATCCTTTCCTGTTGGAGGGACAAAACGCAGTATCGGGGCAGGACAGGTCTGAGACACTTCGGTTGAGGAGAAGGATCGCAGTTTCCCTTTTTCCTCACAATACAAATTCCTGTGTAGCAACAGATAGTAAAACTGAAATTGTCCATTCCATATTGCGACGTGGCTCAGACTCCAGTAACACTATTAAGGGAAAAAAACTTTCTCTTAGAGTTTCCTGACCTCTCCCACCCTGCCTTTGCCGTGGGCTTGTTTTGTGCACACCAGTGGAGCTTGGGGCCAGCACTGGAATCTGCCACAGGGCTGTGAGTGCGTTCTGCAGGCAGCCAGGCACATCCACAGTCTCGTGAGAGAGGTGGGAGGCAAAGGGATTGTTCTTCCCACCGCTGCTGCTGAGCCTTTGGGACAGAGGGCAGAAGCTGCTGCCGAGAGTGAAGGGAGCCCATGCAGCCGTCCAGGGACGAAGGTTGCTGTGCTCAACTGAAGGTGCAGGTTGTAAAGAATGTAATCGGCTCTGGAGGAATCTGGGCAGGAGGCCATGGATAACAGCTCTCCTTTGGGGAGGGACACTGTAATGGTGATATGGATGTCTTAAGGAGCTCTGGTCATTAATAACCCCAAGGAGACAAGTGGTCTCTCTTCTGTATTTCCAAAGAACAGCATTTTGCCCCTACGCTCTCGGGATGGTGGTAGATACTGGATTTCCCGGAAGCCGTTGCTGCAGAACAGCTGTTTTAAGAGGCTTTTGTTTAGTTTCTTGCTGTACCACCCCAGGGAACTGACTCTTTCTCTGAAATGATGCTTAATTCACAACATTACAGTGGACTAAGGTTACTTTTATAGGGAAACTAATTCCATAGTTCTGAAAGGCTACTCTTATTATTGTGTCTTATACCTTTTTTGAATAATAGAAACTGCTCTTCCATGGCACATGCTGCATATAGAAGCTGTAGGAGTTAAGACTTTTCTAAAATTGGCAGTAGTGGGGCACATAGACGTTCTCAGCTGGATAAGATGATAAAATCAGGGGAGAACAGGAGAGTTGAAAAATAATTTGGGAGTCCAAGAGCATAATGGGATTCAGAGTAGATGTTAAATTTTTGAAACTTCAGTCTTGCATGTCAACATTTTTAAATGTCAACAGTATAACAAAAATAAAGTAGATGTAAACAGTGAAATGTATTCTGTTGCTTGGATCTTGGCAGTCACCTCCCATGAAATAATAGCAGGAAATCATAGAGAAAAAAAAGTGGTGAAATCATTCTGCAGTCATTGGGTATTCATGTGAGTCTTCTGTGCTGAGATAACACTTGGGTTTATTTGTATTATAGAATGAAAGATTGCTGTTATAATTGGAAACTGTTAGAGGTTTTGTAGCTCAGGCTAAAGGTTATCCAGGCTGCTGCAGCAGATATCCTAATTCTAACAAAAGATATACAGCAAGGACAGAACATTATAACTGGAAGAGTAACCTAAAAATATACCTAGAGCAAGAATTCTGCCGTGCTAGGCACTTGGTAGAGCTGATAAGAATTGTGATTGTTGGTTTTTGCCCTGATCCTTCAAATATGTGAAGGTCTATTGAAACGGAATCCTACCGCTTGGAGATTCCACATACGCTCTTGTCAAGGAGCGCTTGTTTTTCTTTCCTGACTGATCTCTGTTGTGCCTGAGCCAGTTTAACCTGCTGTGGGACTGCTCTGATTACAAGCACCGTTAGTGCTAATGAGTTACGTATGTGTGCAACAGAGGAATTGATGTGGGGCACGGTGTGAGAGTGGGACCAGAGCCACAGGTACCCACCTACCGTTGGGTTAATTGCCATGGCACCTCCTGTGCCGTGGAGATGGATGTCACTCAGACCTGTCGCTGGCAGCAAACCTGGGCGGTTGAAACTTTAGGAAAATATGCATCTGAAACCCAAAACGCATTTAACATTGCAAACTATTTTTGCTACCAGGCGAAAAATGTCATTGTAGAACCTGGTGTTGTGCATCTCCCACCTTTTGGTGCATTTGTTTAACCCCTGAAACCTTCTGCTCATCCAAAAAAAAAAATCCCACAGGCAGCACAGCTGGTGCTATGAGACGCCAAGCCCTGTAGTTTGCAGAGGTGTAGCTTACCTCCTCGGGGACTCGGCCAGCGATGGGGGCTGCACAGCGGTGTTACAGCTGCCACGGGGCTCACAGCTTGCTCATCGCGTCAGAGTCACTTTCCAGAGGGTTATCTGTTGTTTGCCTGTAAAAATCAGCTATTTTAAACATTTACTCTTGTTCTCCACAATAAATAAACATGAGCTGGCTTCATCTCATCTGTTTTGCTTGTGCACACCAGAGCACTCTCAGCCCGGCTGCTGCAGCCCGGAGAATCCCCCAGAAGGGAACCCCCCTGTTCTTGGCGCTGAGGGTTAGGAAGGAATGGATCCACCCCTGTTGCCATACGTGATAGCACTGAGGCACTTCAGCTTGTCTAAACTCAGCGTCGTTTTTCCAAAAGAGATAGGAACCTGTGTGACAGCCGCCTCAGTAGGAGCATCCCCTACCTGCTGGGAGAGCTCCGCCAGCTGCTGCGGGGACATTAGTCAATGGGATCGGCTCCTGCCGTTCCGGGTGCTCTGAGGAGGCTCACGGTACAAGATGCAGCTTATTTTGTTTTCTGCCTGGTTTTCTAATTGGCCAATGTCCTTTTGTACTGGTCTGTCCTGGGTGTTGGAGATCTTCTCTTAATTTCTTCTCCTGTATTAACATCAGGAGATTGCTGTGCCTTGTGGGTGGCTCTGTTGGTCATGGAGTGAGGTGTGTTTGTTTTTCTTCCTCTTGTAGATTGAACCCAAAGCAGCCGGATAGTCATTTCAAAGCTTACTCTTCCTTTGGTTTAAGAGTATCGGTGCTGTACGTCCAGTTCCCCACCTTGTATGATCCTATTGCTCTCAAAACAAAAAGCTGAAGCCAGTAGTTCAGATAATGCATCGGTTGATTATATTCAGGCTGCTTAATATCCAAGCTCATCGATATACTCATTCTTCTAGAGAACTTTTAAACCAGACTCTTACTGATGAGTATTTCACATTAGCAGTGGCAAAGCTTGTGTGATGTGCTCCTCCTCCTCCAGTCCCTCTGTAAGTGGGACTGGATCCAGCAGGAGGAGAAGACTGGCACAAGCCCCGGGCAGATGCCCTCGGTGTCACACACGTGCTTCCCCGCTAAGGCCAATGCTCGCCACCTTCCGAGGGTGAGCTTTGGAGGGAGGGGGCAGCTCGGTGCTGCGCACAAAATCCCCAAATGCCACAGACAAAGGCCACTGCTCAGTTGATTGATGGCAGAACGTCTCAATCTGTGTTTAAGAAAAAGAAAAGGTGAAGCAAAGCCTGTGTAGCCAAGCAACTGTAAAGGCTTCACTGTTGCCACGGGAGGTTTTATCAGTGACGCAGTGGTTGAAATTGTCCTTTTCTTGTAACTGAAGGTTGTGGTAGGAAGAAGAAGGGGTTTTAGTGATAGACAGGAAGATCCCGGCTGGAGCAGTCACACACACACACAGAGAGACACTCACAAAGGTCTGATCAAAGTAAGAATGATACAGCTCAGATACTTCCAAAATATAACTATGAGGCCCCCTCGAGGCTTTGCTTTTGGAATGATTTATCCTGTTGCAATCAGTCTGTGGGTAAAACAAATGCAATACTTTATCTGAAAAGGGGATTCACCTGCTACCTCCTGATTAACCTAACACGGCAGAAGTGTTTGCTGTGTCTTACCGAGCAGACTTACAGCAGCAAATCCTCAAACACGTGGACTTAATTATTTTCTTCTTTAGTATACGAAACAAAAAAAGGGTGCTTTGTGGGTGTCATCTAATGCCGAATATTGCGTGGATGGGTTGCTGAATATACGCATGAATGTGGTGCTTTTATGTGGGGTCTGGCTTCTGAGGGGCAGGATTCTCACTCAGCATTACAGAGTTATGGACTGGTCTCGGTTCCAGGAAAGTAGGTTTAGGAGACTATTTACCTGCATTTGTGATTTGAAAGATGGGCAAGGAAGAAGAATTATGCAAATTCCTTGCATAATATTTGATCAGGGTATAGGTTTATAAATAAAAATCTGGAGTTACGCTGGTTTCTCGCTCCAAGAGTAACACGTTTCAGTCTGTTCCAAAGAGCAGATGCCCAACAAACATCTTTGTGCAGGAAAAGGAAATATTTCCTTAAACATCCTGTAGCAAACGTGACTGATTGAGCTTCCTTTTCCCTCTGCCTGGTGCATTTCCCTTCTTTGCACAGACAGGATCTAACCAGATTTGCAGGGTATGAACTGCAGGTTACTTTCAAATTCATAACTCTGCAATGGTTCGTTTAGCAGGACAAAGGCCAAGCCGGCAGACACCCTTTCTCCAGCTCAGCATGTGCATAGCAATGGGAGGGTGGCAAGGAGCTTTTGTTAATCTCAACCCAGCTGGCAAGAAGGCTGGAAAATGAAGTCTTTGAAGATGTTTTTTCTTCATTTTTAAAGCAATAGTTTGTTTAGAAAAGCTTGAAATTCTTGCAAAAAAAAAAAAAAATCTGCAAAATATTGAAAGACCTCCCTGGCAGTGATACACCTCAGGCAAATTTCCCCACTGCCAATTAGCCTCTGCAGATTCATTAACAGCCATTTTTTCACAGGTTCTGTTCTGATGCAACTGTGAAAATGTTTTTCCCCAGCTTGAATGCACTTTTTAAAAAACCTGAGCGGCAGAAAGGATTAGGGTATCAGGTCAGGCTGGGGCTGATCCAAGCTGCGGTGGGATTTTTCTTCCTTTCAGTTTAAACATGTAGGAATTGAGAGCTGAAAGAGCTTCACGCTCAGAGCCGTTCCCAAAGAGTAGGGACGCGCGGCCCGCTCCCCAGTGCGCTCACATCACAAGACCCGTGGCTGCTGCTTGCTCTTTTGTCTGGGCTCCAGCGCGGAGCAGAGATGCTGCTGCTCGCTCCGCTCCTTCCCTCCTCCCCCGGGGCCACCCAGCTCCCCCCAAGGTAGCCCGGGCAGAGGGTGCCCTTTGGGCACCCATGTCACACCCTGTCACACCCCATCTTCATGGCCCAAACAATCCAGTGCCTTTCACAAAGAACAGTAACCCTGTTCAGGGATTGGTTTAGATGGTTTTATTTTTATGTGAAATCTTAAATACAAAATAAAAATAGTAAACAAGTGCTATAGATTTCTCTGTTGGTCGGGATGAGGTTCGGGCCTGATCCTGAGCACTTCCAAGTGTTAAAGTTCGGGACTAGGTCTCTGCTCTTGGGAAAAAAACCAGCAAAAACCAATTTAGACTTTTACCCTGAAGCCAGCGATGTCAGTAACAGCCTCATCTGGGATTATTCTTTAAAGCTCAGCAACAAGCATACTGAAGGATGAGATTAAATATAAAAGTATGTTTTAAAATGGGCCCCACTTCCTTCTGGTGTTGCTGGGTGCTGCCCCACCAGCCTCAGCGAAAGCTTGTTCCCTCAGCAGCGAGCTCTGCTTTGGGAGGAGGATGCTGTTCGGCGGCACAACACGGCTAGTGCCGGCTTCTCCCAAGAGGTCTCCGTGTGTCAGTGGTTCAGATTTTGGTTCTCGCGTGAACCCAGCCCCGCCGTGGCACAGAGCTACCTAATGAGAAGTTTGGCTTGTTACAAAAAATTCCCTTCTGAGGCGCGGGTCTCCCCCCCTCGCCCCAAGACACCAGTTTTGAGTTGATTTTAAACGCTAGTGCTGGACTGCCCATCTTTTGGTCGGAGCCCGAATCCTGCCACGCTTCTGAAGGCTCTGCAGCAGAGACACGTACAGGAGCCTCAGCCGGGGGCGGCTGCTCCCAGTTGTGTAATGTCAGAAGAAGGAGAGCGAGGGCCAGGATTTGGGCTGATCCCTGTTGGCTCGTTAGCTAGACACGAGAGGGCTGAGGGGTGTAGCGTCTCTCTGCGCTGGATGGCAAATACAGCTGGACCTTATCATTGAAAATAAAAATAAAGTAACGGTGAAACAAATAAAGGCACCAAACCATAACAAGCCAACTTTGGTAGATTTCTTGCAAAATATATGCATTTAAATACATTTACAGTTTACAAGGTTACACTGTTTAAAAAAAAGTTGCAATGATGAAATACAGAATATTTCATTCTTGTACCAAAACTACATCTCACATCATAACAATATTATACCTTTATTTAAATGCAGACGGTATAAGAACTGCACCTCTTTATAGAACAAAACTAGTTCTAGACGTATTGCTCTGCTTTTGTGCTGCCTGACGGGCTCAGAGCCTGCATGTTTAAAACCGAAAGCAGTTATCTTTCAAAGGGTAAGTCGTGTGCTCAGCGCTCAACACCAGTATTGGCAGGGGCGAGGCTTTAGTCTCTCGTTGGGGTCTGTGTGCGTGTTGATTTACAGCTGCGGGGGCTGTAAACGTGCTAAGCAAAGTGGGAACGCAGTGGCTGTAAACCTGTCCCAGCCCCGCGGGTACGGTCCGTCTGTCCGTCCATCTCGGCGCCGTAAGTCCCCGCGGGGCCGGGTGTGCTGCGCTGCTGCCCGGCACCCAGGAGGCCGCAGAGCTGCGCCGAGGAACGCGCACAGCAAGGTTCCTCACTAACTGTTGGCAGAAATCTCCTTATGGCCGTACAGGCGCTGCCACGCTCCGTAGCAGAGTTCTGCGTTGAGTTAAAAGTCCAAGCCGTTGGCGTGGAAGCGTCTCGCCCCCCCAGCCCCTCCGGTGAAACCAGCGTGTCTCTGCAGAGGGACAGGGAGAGGCGGATGCTCACGCTCCAGGCTGGGGCAGCGTTTAGCAGGTGTTGAGCTCTGAAAATTAGAGTTACGTTGCCCAGAGCATCTTCCTTCCAGTCTGCCCAGTGTTCGCGGGGCAACGCGGAGGAGCTGAGCGCTGCGACAGCCGCGACCTCACGTCTCCCGAGTAGCCTGCGTAAAGTCTCAGTCAGGACATTTGGTAAAGTTCTTGTAGCAATTTCTCTGTCTGATTCGGTAAATGAAGGAAAGCGCGTGTTAAAATTGCGGTGGGAGCCAAATAAGTGCAGGTCCAACAGAACACCCCCTTCAAAGCTGGCAGCGAGCGGGGCTCGGCAGGAAGGCCACGGAAGCCGACCGTAGCCCGGGCACCGGTGGCCGGGGCAGTTTGTGTGTTCCCAGTCCCTGTAGTGCAGAGGAGAGGGTGCAGAGGGACACACCGCCGGAGCCAGGACACGCACGGATCGCCCGGGTCTCTGAATCTAGTCCTCCAGTAATTCTGGCAACGAGTTCATATTCAAGTAAAAACAGAACAGGAGCTGATGAAGGAGAAGGGGTGAAGAACCTTAAGGGGCAACCTACTACAGTCTGGCCTGTCCCCCACTAAAGGACAGCAACTACCCGGGAGCTCCTCCGAAGGTGTCAGAGACACACGGAGCAACGCACTTCTCTGAGGGACGGAAACAACCGCAGGACATCAGATGCCCTTCGAGGAGTGAGTTAACCGCCGGCGGGCCCGGGGTCAGTGTCCGGTTTAGTCGCCCGACCAGAGGAAAAGCAGCCCCCCGGCCAGTGACGGTCCCCGCGGGAGGAGCCAGAGGCAGGTTTTCAGAGGACGAGGGAAGCAGCTCCCCGGGCACAGAGCGCGGCCGGTCCCGGGAGGCGGCGGCCGGGCAGCTCCGCCGGGAACGGCCGGGGGTTCGGGGGGAGCCGGACGGGGCGGCTCGCC
>JAOXJK010000005.1:32925493-32942708 GCA_025774025.1 Xenus cinereus | reverse complement strand
GGCCGGGCCCGGGGTGCGGGGGAGGCGCGGGGCCCAGCGCCCCGGGGAACGGCACACACCCCGTGTGGCAACGGGCCGCTGCCCAACGCTTTTTGAAATTATTTTATTTTTTAGGTGTTAAATTGTTAACGTGCAGGTTAGAGACTGCGTGGTACCGTTGGACTCGAGCGTGGTTTGAAGCAGTAACGTGTCCCCGTTCGCTGTGCGTGGCCCTGTGTACAGTCACAGTTGAGCTTCATGGGTGTGAGGCTGAGCTGCCTCTTTCCTGAGAGTGGCCGTGGCTATTATGTTTAGCTCTTGAGTTAAAAAAATGCCCCTGCTTTTTGACATTTACAGACCAATTTTGCAGTATTTTGCAGTATTTTTCCCTGATAGGGTAACGCTGGGAAAACCCTGTCAGAAGGTGTTTGGGTAGGAAGCACGTCGTCGCTGAGATTCATCATTAGTGTGAATGGTATCACTCCTGCCTCTGTGATGTTTTTAAGGGACTGTATTAATTGAAATAACAGTAAGAAAGTAAGTTGTCTGGAATAATACATTAACATGGAAATGTTATTTAAATAAATATATTTAAATAAAACATTTGGGCTTGGAGCTCTAGATTCATGCATTGCTTTTCCTAGTTTGCTTTTCCTAGATTCACACATTGCTTTTCTTGTTAAGAGCACCCACGATTCTTGTCTCTTTCTTGCTCGATCCTTTGCCTCCCTTCGCTGTGCCTGTGTGTGCCCTGAAGCCACAGAAGGGTGCGGGTGCTGTAGCTGGGGCTTTTTGTTGTTGCCTTTGCTGTTAAACTCTGTACCTGTGGAAGTGATACAGAGCCCTGCAGAAATGTGTTCATTGTTTATGTTGGGAACATCTGTTTCTGATGAGGCAGAGGGAATAACCTGGGACTGTTGGTACCGAGGGAGCGATGCCCTCCCTGAGAGGGGGCTCCCGGGCACAGAGGGCAGGACGTGCTATGAATGGCACAGGGCTCTGCTGGACCTGCTGTGCTTTGGTGGAACTGGGTGATTCATACAACTTTGACAGCGCAAGCTACAAAAACGTTAACTGCTTTGTATTTGAATCCCTCTCTATCCAGTTTGGAATACAGTGAGGACATTTTTGATTTTCACATGGCTTCCTTGCTTCTCTGTACGCAAGGCACTTGGAGAAGTTCTGAGTCTTTTTTTTAACTATTTATGTGTCTCAGTACTTGACTCTGACTTTTTTTGTGGGTTTTGGTAGCTCTTTTTGTGAGAAACTACAATTATCGGTATTTTACTGAGGTCCTCTTGGTGTTTCTCTGTCCACTTTATGTCTGAAAATGTGACTCCAGAATGCTCGTGTTGAGAGCGTTTCAGCACTTGCGAGTCAAGCCGTTACTGCTTTCTGTGGCTCCTTAGGACGTTATTAAATACTTTTAAAAAGTATCAGAGTTATATAATCCCGGATGGAAAGAAAGAGGCCTCGGTTGATAAATCTGGTGGGCTCTTCTGCTTGTAAAGATAGTTGTTGAGATCACTCTAAAGTGATTATTTTGAAATGTTGTTTAATGTCCTTATATGGAAGTGCTCTTTGTCCATTTTCCATAGTGCTTGCTTTGTCCTAGCTCCTGTTAAGAAGCTCCCGGTCTGCCTGTGCCTCACAGTTTATTTCTTGCATCCTGACAGGAACAAAGGAAATGACCCATTTTCCTTCCCCTCTCTTTCTCTCTCCCTGGAATACTTTTCTTAGCAGAAGGCGGTGGGAGGGCACGTTCCCGGCCTCTGGATTTGCAGAGGAGGTGACTGGGACTGAACGCGGGGGGATCTGCTCCCTCCCAGCGCCCGGCAGCTCGCGGGTGAGGGTGGGAGTTTGTTGGGATCCGAAGCCAAACTTCCTTAGGTTATCCAGCGTTCAAACCCGCATTTGGAGGTTCCTACGCTGGGGCACAGAGTCCCCTCTTCCTGCCGGGCCTGCTGAAGGGGGACCATGGTTTTAACACAGTTTCACTGCTTTTGGCCAGTTAATGCAATTCCATCTTATCTCTTCCTTCCTCTTGGGAATACTCTGCCTGTGCTGCTTTGCCCAGCTCACAGATTGCAGTAGTCCTTTGAAAATCTAAAGAAAACACAACAGCTGTGGCTTGCTCTGTTTTGCCTTAGTTGTTTGGGGTGGGTTTTTTTGTGTTTTTTAATTTTATTATGGAAAATTGCTGAAAAATGAACCATGTCAGTTTCCAGAGGTGGGACCATCCAGGTGGTGTCAGACACTCGGCTTCACCTTGTTCGGATGTTACACTCGGCTGTAGGCAGAGCTCAGGATCTCGGCAGCCGGAGCTGCGTGGTGTAGTCTGGTCCCTGACGAGTCAAGGCTTGTAAGCGATGCTATAAGCGCTGCGTAAGATGTAACATACGGTGTTTTGCTAATCCTAAGGTATTGATTGGTAATGATACGGTAAAGCTTCAGGAAGACTGCTCATGGTCATCTGGGGAAGTTGGTTGGTTGAATAATTTTCTAGAAAACCTCATGAGGGCAGTATTAGGAATTGCAAAATGTGTCGAGGCTGAATAATCAAGATTTCATTTCAACTTTGGTGACTTATTTAGATGTTATGGAACAGCAGGTTGGTTTTGGTGCTTTTTTTAATTTGACTTTTAGTTAGTATGTTTCTATTCCAGCAAAATACAGTGGGCCATAAGTAACTGGGCGCTTGTTGCACACAGCAGTTCCAGTGGGCGCAGCAGTCGTGCTGTGATCAGAACAGCTCTCCTGCAGCTTCAGCCACAGCAGCTCTTTGCTCAGAGTAAGGCACAAGGTGAATGTGGTTTGCTTGGCAGGAAACAGGCTTCGTAAGTTACATTTGAGGAATATTTTATTATAAATTTAGCTTTTTCTGAGATGATGGACTAATTTTGAAGTCAGATGTGTCACAGAATCACAGTCATAATCAGTTGACAATCTTGACTCTTCTGCTTTTTACTCAGGTGTCTCGGGTAGTGCTACAATGGATGTGACTAGACTGGCAGTTTAGAGCAGAAGTCATTAGAGGATTTGCCATCCGTATTTAAACCTGAGCTGTTCTCCTTTCTCACCTTTAACGCCAGGCAGCTGCTCCGGTGGCTTCTCATCCGGCGTTACTGTGAGAAACGGGCCAGACGCGCTCTCTGCCTTAGCACTCGGGCAGAGACCATTTATGATCTCTGCTGAACTCTCAAATTACGTTGGTGATTTTATAGACAAAGGTGACAACAGAGGTTTCTGAATGTCAAAACAAGATGTGGAGCGAGCAATGAGTTACCACTGTCGGTGGGGCTGTGACTGGCTTCAGGGGTCTGAAATGCTTGTTGGTGGAGGCTGGAATGAGCCCTCGCATGTTGGTCAGATCAAGGGGCCTCGCTGTTGCCGTGATAACTGATCTGTAGCACCACTCATGCCCTGGAGAGAGAAGACAAGGGCCTTCCAAGCCTGGCTGCTCCGGGTGTCTGAAACGACAGAACAAACCTTTTTGCTAGTCCTTAGGGTGAGGTTTTGTGTGTAGCGGGGTGAGCCGAGTGCCGCGGTTCTGTGATGGTCAGTGTGGTGGTCACGTTCTGCCACTGAACTTGGAAGTGACTGAAAATAACGTCAGAACCTTCACGTGGACATCCCAGAGGTGTCTGTTCTCGGGAGAATTTTTGTATGCACTAATAATTCTCAAATAGCATTTTTTGGGCAACAGTTGCATTACATTCACCTATTTATAAACCATCTTCCATAAGCGGTAAGGGTAAAAATGGAAGGAAAAAGGACCTGCTTATGCTATTCTTATAGGGGGTCGGGAACAGAGAATATTTGAGTTTTAGGTTTTATTAGCTAATTACAGAATCAGAGAGCTTAAAAAAAATAAATAAATGAATTACATCTAGAGTACCATACACACTCAGCATTAGCTTTGGGGAGGTATTTTTCCTTCTTTAAAAACAGGATGGGTGCAAGATCTTTAAGCAAGATTAATTTTAATATTTGGAGTTTTAAAGGAATCTTTCTGTTTTAAAGCTTTTAGGTATTTGAAAGAAATTGTCTGGTTTTGAGATTATGGCTTGTTTATTCCAGTAATCTTTGAGTATGTGACATTTCATTCTACTAGAATAAAATGTGATTATTATATGCAATTGCTAATTCAAAATTAAAATGAATGTAGTCTTCAAGTCAGTAACATGCACTATGGATTTTATTTTCCAGTGTCTGAAACTTGGAGTGACGAAACATGTCTCAGTCAGGTGAAAAAGTAAAGGTAAAGAGATGGCTGCATAGCCTAAATTTTGTTTCGAATCTCTTAAACTCCTGAAAATACCAGTGGTTTGTCTGACGTGGTAAAATAGCGACTGGATGGTACCTTATTGCTTCGGATGCACTGCTCAGAGGGAACTAGTCAGTAGAAACAGAGCTCGCACCTGAGTCTGGGAATAGGCTTTCGAATGTTCGCCGGACATCCCGTGTTTGCTTACACGTTTAGAACGATGCCTTTACTGAAGGAAATGTCATTTGACAAACCTTCATTTCTAATTTTTTTGCCCATCTGGGTGGGTTTTAAAAGGCTTGTTAGCAAATAACTAATTGCCTTTTAAGTGATTTCCCCTGTATCCCCCCTGCCCCACTGGAAGGATGGTATTGTATAAAAGCTGTTCTCATCGTCAGCTCCTCTGGGAAGGAAGCGCTTGGTTCCAGCTGGCCCATAGGTCCCTAAATCCAGTGGCTGCAGTTCTAGTTGAGGATCCTGTTAGATTCTTGGTCCGTGGATAACAGATGGGGAACAGAGACTACCCTTTTTATAGCCCAGAGCTCTTTGAGAAGTTTTTCAGGCACGTTTCTTTTTCCTGCTTTTGTGTTAGAAGTTAAACATCGGGAAGATGGGAGAACTGCTTAACAAGCAGGAGATAAATCTCTTTGATTGTATCTTGGTGATCTCTGCATTACTATACAGTGTTCTTTTCCTACATGTCAATGTATATGTTATTTATTTAGTTTTATAGAAGATAGTAGCAGCATATCCAAATTTGGACAGGTATTTTTGACCTTTGGCTTAAAATCTTTGGGATTTTTAGCTATGTTTACAGCTTAAGATTCATAATAGTGTGTTCTTGCAAGCTTGCAGATTATTATGGAGAGACTTTGGTATATGTGTAGTCCAAGGTACTTATCAAATTTCTATTTATATCAGACTGCTGGGTAAATGGGCTTGTTTCAAGGTCTGCCTTACTATAGCAGTAAACAAATTGTTTCATTCTCTGTTTTTCCGTGTGCTTTATATACCTCTGGGCTTGGTTGTATGCGATCGACTGAACTCTGCTTCAACTTGTCAGGGGGAAGGGGATCTCTTTCTACTCAACTTCTGTTTTCTTGGCAGTTTTCCGACTCGGCAGGCTATGTGGGGTTCGCTAACCTGCCCAACCAGGTTCACAGGAAATCTGTGAAGAAGGGCTTTGAATTCACACTGATGGTGGTTGGTAAGTGTCTTGTTTAAGTCTTTCTGACTGTTAAACAACAACAACAAAAAATTCTTTCCCATAGACATATACACTTAGCAATTGGCTGTTACACAGAAGGAAAAACTTTGAACCTTTCTACACTCTCCAATTAAATCTCTTACTATTTTGTCATGTTTGGTAGGAGGGAGTATTTGTAGTGATTTAAGATGGTAACTTTGAGCCAAGGACATTCTTGTGTTCCTGACTCACCATCAGATGGTGGGGATGGTTCCTTACTCTTTCTTTGATGCCCATTTCCTCAGCTGACAGCATGAGTGCACACGGTGAATATCTGGCTGTCGAGATGGTGATGCCGTTGGGTTTCCTGCTGTTCTGCACTGACTCACTCTGGTGTTAAAACTAAGCTTTCCATCTGCCTGTTCTGGGAATGAGCACCTGTAGCAGTCCTTGGTGGAAAGCCCCTTAGGCATAGAGTTGGTTTAAGTGACACGATGAATTGTGCTTGCGTTGGAGCAGTTTGATGTCACACAAGTGCAAAGGGAGCCCACGGTACTATCACCTCTTTGTAGCAGTTACCTTGGAATTCCATGTTATGGAAAAATGGAACTGAGAAGAGAAGTATAATGCTTCCTTCTTACCCTCTGTGCCCTGTAGTGCCCTTTGGGATTATTTAGTGACAGAGCATTCAGCAATGTCTGTAAAATAAATAGGTAATTTTTGATAAGTGGAAAGTTTTTTTTATTTTGTGTAGTTTGTGATGATAGATACAGATAACGGCTCAATCTCTTAAGGTTAGGTCAGTACCATCTGAAATAACACGGCCAATTGTTCTAAATCCTGACTCCTTTGATTCCTTGGGTTAGGAAAGAGTGACTTTTTGAAATCCGGATTTAGTAATTGCATTTACAGGTTTAACTTTAGTACTTTGATGTAGGACCAAATGTGTATGACCTGAAGTTCTAGAATTATGCAACTTTGGTAAATTTTGAATAATTTTCTATGATTTTCTGTTTCACGTTTCATAGGACATATGTAGCCTAAGCATAAGGGTGCAAAGCTGAGCTGTTAGTTTGGAATTGCTTTATTCCTTCTCCCTCCTAACAGTGTTCCACGTTCAATTTCTAGCTTAGGAAAACCTCAAAGCTCTCAGAAATTTTCAACAAGAGAGTTACAGCTCCCGATTTTGTAAGTTTACGTGAAAAAAAGCTTTTATTTCCCTGAAGCAACCTATCTCTAGGTCTATAGTCAGTACTGTATGACCTTTCAGCTTTTATTATGAAATCTATTACAGTAAACTTAGCATTTTCGTGTAACATTTATAAAAGCACTAGAGGCTTGTTTTTCCTGTGTCTTTAAGTGCTTAGCTGAGCCTTTGATGTTTTTATCTCAAAAACTAGGGTGGATCCTGATGAACAAATTATTTTTCCTCCATAATGTGGGCTTGGGGAAAAAGGAGGTGCCTTAAAAAGCCTGGAGAAAAAGGTGTATATGCTTAATAACCTGAATTATTTTGTTTGTAGGCGAGTCTGGCTTGGGAAAATCCACTTTAATTAACAGTCTGTTTCTGACTGATCTCTATCCAGAACGTTATATTCCTGGAGCTGCAGGTAAATGTGGTTTTGCAGTTTCTCCAGACCATACCCTACGAAATTTCGTGTTCTTCCAGTTAACTTTGCTTCATTCTGGTAACTTCCCCCATGAGACCCTTTCTTCACACTGTCTAGATGTATTTTAATCCTCCAAATTACATATTTTTTGAGCTGTCGTTTTCTGTTTCCTTCCAACAGCTTTTGTTGTTTCTTCATCAACTGTTATTAAAGAAACAACCCCCCTATACCTAAATGTGGTTTTGCTTTAATCCCCATTTCCTCTAATATTATTTGCCTTTAATGACTTAAATCCTGGTTAGAGGCGTAAATGCTTTTTGATAAAGGATCTAGCGTGCTTCTGAGTGTTATAACTTTATTTTTGCATATTGTCATGAGTAAATCCCCCTTTTTTAGTTCATTGCTTCTTGTTTATTTACAAAAATGTGGTCTTAAATTTTGACTAGCCAGCTTTGTTTTTTTCTTTAAAATATTTTGTGATGTAGGTTACAGTACACTTCAAATTGCCTTTCTTCCCCTGTTGCTCTCTCCTGTAGGGGTTTCTGCAGCAATTGATAGGCCTAATAACAATCACAGTGTTCCTTTATTTTAGAGAAAATAGAGAGAACTGTTCAAATTGAAGCTTCTACGGTAGAGATAGAGGAGCGAGGGGTGAAACTGCGTTTAACAGTGGTTGACACACCGGGATACGGGGATGCCATTAACAGCCAGGACTGGTACGTGTGTAAATGCCGCTCTGCTTGGTCCGATCTGTGTCTTATAAACAGGGCTCTGTCTGTCTCCGATGGGGCAGAATTCTGGGGCAGGGAAATTCTGTCTTTGTCTTTCTGTGTCTCTGGCCCATCCAGTTTCCCTGTTTTTTAAGACAATGCTTTTCATTCCCTGTCCTTTATATGTACTACTAGCAATTTGGATAGAACTGCGTTTTTTTTACTGATGGAGCTACTATGTAGCTCTCTCTGGCCTAAATGTCGCTGATAATCTTTAACGGATGAAATAATTGTCTGTGGATATGCTGAACAATGTACGTAATTGCTTTAGCATAAAGCTTATGAAGAAAGAAAATGGTAAAGTAGCTATGAAGGAACTGGGCAGTTTGTAACAAAACTAGAATTAATAAGTTTGTTCATAAATGTAATTTCCAAATCATCATCGTCATGCACTTGTCTTTAACTGTGAAAGACTGATGCTGGGATAATATTTTTCAAATAAAGATGAGGTATATTAACATGCTTACCTGAATTATTGCAGTGCAACTAGAAGCTAAACTTTGAATTTTCATGTGATTGTCTTGTAAGAAGTGCTAGCAGGGTTTATTTATTTTGCTTCGCTATTAATTTTTGTTGACACTTTTTCGTGGTGGTGACCCTAAGGCAAACAAACTGCCACTGTGCAGAGAAGGGGAGCATAGAGCTAATACTGGTTGATTTGAGTCCTTCAGTATAAGGTAAAGATCAGGAAGGAGGCAAATAACCGATAAAATAAACATCTGTAGTGGTAATAGAATGTTTTGTAATCTTTTCTTGACAGAACACTGGGTTATCTGGAGCCTTGTGAAGAACATTGTTATCAGGCGTGTTTTTTCTTTGCTTTCCATGGTGTACTGCAGGAACATGGCAAAAATGAAGGCAGTGAAGTCATGATACACTGACTGAAAGTTTGAGAGTGAAGTCGTACTGGGATCTTTATTTTTATTTTCCTCCCAGTTTTCCTACCTTATTAAGTTAAAAATATTTGAACTTTCAGAGTAAGTCTGAGGCATCTTTCTGGAGCGCAGTATGGCCTTGCTTATTTTGTGCGCTGTTGACTAGAGCTTCCTTCCGCTGGAGCGAGGAGCCCTGCAGCCCGTGCATTGTGTTACGCAGGGCTCTTCCTGTTGATTGTGTTCTAATGCCCTTTGTTTATTCTGCTAAAATGTTTCTTAGAGACCTACGTGTTTGGATTTTTCCCCTTTCTTTTTGGAGCCTTGCTAAATAGAGTCATTCCGTGGTGATTCAGAGCCAGTAGAACAGTTCACTGGCTTATACTTAGTTTTCTGTGACAAGTCTTAAACATCAAAATACATTACGGGAACAAATAGTACTTACATACTACAAAATTAAAAGATACAGTTAACTTTAATTGTTTCTGTCTCTAGTCCCATTTTCTTATGTCACGTAAAAAGACTCTGTTTGAGCCGTGACGAGCGTCATTTTGCCAAAGTCTGTTGGTTTTTACAGGATATCCCGGGGCTGGGATGGACAGGTCTTTGTTCCAAGCCGCACCAGGCGAGCGCGGTGCAGCTGCCTCCTGTCCTCGGTAGCTCGGAGGAAGCAATGAGTTCATGTTCTTGAACTTACCTTTGTGTTCAGGGGCATTTTCTGCAGTTAAGGTTAACTGGTAGATGGTGCTGATCTTGGTTTGAGTTTCATAAAGCCCTTTTTTGGGGAAAGCTGCAATTTGTGCAGACTACCTGCTTTTCAGGGTGATGAATTTTTATAAGGTTATTTTCAAGCAGAGGCAAATCAAAGAGGCATGATGTCCCCAGGAGGCAGCAATTGCTGATGCTGTTTTAAATGTCTTTCTCCCGAGTAGGTTTCCTAATGGCTTTTGGTTTCTACCTTTTGCATTGATGAAAGGACTTAATTTTACAGTTTGACTTTCAAGGATGGGAGCTGGGGTCAATTTTTATGTATTTTCCATGGCAGAAGAAGTGCTGGTAAGGATTATGTGTTGTCAGGAGCCTGTCCAAGGGGGTCTCCTGGACCCTGGAAGAATAATAGCGTTGGATTGGCAAAGGAGTTATAGATTTTGTACAACACATTCTCTAAAATAGATTGTTTGTTGTTTCCCAAACACTGTTGTACTTAAAACAGCTTGTAGGAAGAGGTGGATGCTGACCACAATTAACTATAGGGATAACTTTTTTAGATTGTGTGTGAAGCTTTACTGTCAGCTGGAGTTCTGGATTCTAGATTCAGACTGTGCCTGGGAACGCTCTTGGCATCGGTTCAGGTGGGTGTTTGGAGAACAGCAAAGCTCTGTGTGCTGGAGGTTTGCAGCATGCGGCCGTTCCTCCGTACGTAAGGGCATTGGGATTGCGAGAGAAGCATGTCTTTAAGGTAATGTCCTTCGTCAGACAGAAAGGATCTGATGAGAGGAGGAAAGAGAAGTTGTTTCACGCATGGATTTGGGATCAAATTCGGCATCAAAAAGATGGTTTTGGCAAAACCAGTCCAGATGATTTTCTTAACTTGCTGATCTGGGTTGCAGTGCTGCAGCCCATCCTTTGGTCCCGGCGTTCTGGCTGCTGCTAGCTTTCTTTTTTAACAGACTTAAGTTAAGCTGTATTTTGTGCTTTTTGGTAATTTTGTTTGTTTTCTCTCGATGGGCTTAGATGCGGTGGTGTGGTTTGGTGTTCATACAGGATGTGCTATCTCCTCGGTAATGTCAGCGCCACGGTGTGAGCCAGGTGTTTCCCGGAAGCGGGGAGGTACAGGACACTAATGCCGTAGCTAGAGGGAAAATTAGAGCTGTTAGAGCTAGAGAACAGCACGTAAACTAATTGCGTTGCCAGATAAATGTGTGATAGTTGCTTTCCCATTGTTTGTGCTTGGTTTCTGTCCTAATATTTGTATGTCTTCAGTCTAGTTACCTTTCACCAGCTGAGAGCAACAGGAACATAAAACATGCTGTCCTTTTCCAACACATTTAGGCATTAAGCTGCTGGTTCTTAAAGAGTTGAGCAGCACTACGTTCAAAACCCAATAAATTCCCTGTTTTGCTGTGTGGTCTTCTGTAGCATGACGTAGAACGGTGCAAGTCTTGCAAAGATATAAATGTGTGTGTGTGTGTGTATATATTCTGCTGGGGATCTGTTCCTCTGGATCCAAAAGCTTACTCCGCTTTGGCCAATCCAACTCCTTCCAGGTTCTCTTCCATCATTCTTGTTACTCTCTTCCATGACCATCAGTCCAGCCCCCAGCCCAGGGCTGAACTGTGCTGCCAGGCACAGCATTTGCCATCATTCTGTGTCTTCATTTTCCGGATTACTAATTCTTTTTTTTTTTTTTTTTTTTGGTATTCTCTTGTCTGTTTCATCATTAAATTTCTCTGTCAAATGTCATTTTCTCAGCAACAGAAATACTATTTTCCAAGTTAAGATTTCTGCTTGGTTTTTCCCCAAGCAGTTTAAGATGTGTTCTTGACACAAGCATCTGCCTAATCTTATCTTCATCAGTGTGTTCATTTCCCTTTCCCTGTGGTACTTAATATAAAGTGTCCTTTTATATTAATGTTGTTTGCAGGTGTCTACATGCTCTGGAATATCTTCTTAGTAATGCATTGTGTTTTCTCTCTCTAATCACTGTTCTGTGTATCTGATTAATCTATATGATCAAATTTTGTGTTCCTTACTTCTTTGCAGGGCATATTTTAAATAGCCTTGAACTAAGTAGGAATTATTTTTCTTTGCCAACAGAAAAGGATTCTGTAAGGTAACAAAAATAGCTTAATAAATCATGTGATGCTTTAGTGCATGACTTGCAAATGTATTTGTCCTTAATTCAAACAGACTAGAATACCAGGATTTTCATAGGTAACTATAGAAACCTAGCTCTGGGGTCAGGGCTGTAAATCAAGAGGATGTCCGGGATATGTCAGTTGTCAGCTGGTTTAAAAACAAATCCCCACTCCCTGCCCCCAGAAAAAAAGCAGAAAAATCTTCAATCTACTGTTCCTGTCTGTGTTGTCTCAGTGCACTGACTGCTTTTTTTCCTGAGCTCGCACTTGAACTTTTTATCCAGTGGCCAGAGTAACGCTTGAACGTAGCTCTGGGTGTAAATAGACACTTGGTGCTTGCTGTGAAAATATCTTCTTGCGTTATCAAAATACGTTTCCTCAATAGTAGGTACAATGCTAGGAAATTGAATTTTTGTAACAGAAGAATTCTTAATAAAAGTATGATTCTCCTCGTTATGTTCTTATCTTTTCGTAATTCTTTTTTTATCATTTTAAAGCTGATCTAAGGTGCCTTTCTTTTTCCTCCCCCTCCCATACCACAGCTTCAAAACAATAATCCAGTACATTGACAACCAGTTTGAGAGGTACCTCCACGATGAGAGTGGTCTGAACAGGCGCCACATCATAGACAACAGAGTCCATTGCTGTTTTTACTTCATCTCGCCCTTTGGCCATGGGTAAGAAAAAGCTCTTGAGCTCTTCTATTTTAGGGTATTATATTGTGTTCATAAGTCTGTTCATTACTTGAACTGGAAACGAAACTTTAATTGAGTTACTTCCTAAGCTGTCAGTTAGCCAGTGCAATTAAAATGGTCTTTGGGGATTAACGCTCTCCTCTGATTTGTCCCCTTTTTGGCATTTAATACTGTTTTGAAGCAGTCAGTATTATATTGTTTATCATGCAGAAACATAAAAGCTTATAATATCCGATTAATCTTATAGTGGCAATTTTAATTGCAATTCAACCTTTACACAACCAAGCTGATAAGCAAGCACTCTGACTTAATTTATTCTGGAAATACTATTTATGTAGATACTTGAAATAAATAACTTTTAATACATTTGGTCTGTTAAGAAACAAGCAAACAAAAACCCACGCCTTTTTTTTCTCTATTTTTTTTTCCACTTGTTGGCAGGCTGAAACCTTTAGATGTAGAATTCATGAAGGCTCTTCATGGAAAAGTGAACATTGTCCCTGTGATTGCCAAGGCCGACACACTGACGCTGAAGGAGAGAGAGCGGCTGAAGAGAAGGGTAGGTCTAACACTTGTTCAGGAGAACAATGCAGCCCCTACAGTGTTAATGCCAAATATAAAGGAAATTCAGACTGAAGAGGGGTGAACGATATTGGCCAAGGACCAAAGACCTCATCTTCGGGAAGTGTGGGGTGGGAAATCTTCACTGGAGCTTGCTGTGCTTTGCCAGTTACACGTACAAGAAAAATTGCCCAAGAAATGGAATTAACCCTCTGTATCTGGGGAAGTTTCAAGTGGGGACGTTTGTGACTAGGTTCTAGCTACAGTCATCTTTCGCAAAAGCAGTTCTTAGGTGAAATGAAGAGGAACATACTCTTACCAGGTTTCAATACTTGCTGTAATTCTTTTTGGAATCTTCTGAGCTCCTTTCATCTGCTGCTTGGTGGCCTCTCAGGGTCGAGCACAGCACACAAGCTCTTTGCCAGTCGCCTCCAGTTACACCAGATTTCAGCTGGAACGTGGCAATAGTGCAGGCAAACGTTTCCCAGTGTGAGTGTGGCACTGCACGTTTTCCAGTATGGGTCTGTAAGTGATGTTAGATTGAGGGTTTGTGATGTTCGGTTATTGGGGAGGATGGAGATGAATCCCAGTTTACATGCCCTGTGATGAACTGATTATTTAAAGGCAACCTCTCCTGACATATTCAGTGCTAAGTGCTTTCTAGTTTGAGCAAAGGTACTTTTAACTAACTAGTCTTTAAGCCAGCCTTGACTTACATGTATGGACACCACGTTTGTGCACTGGCTAAATCTAAGGGGATGAATGGGGCTTGTGCTGCAGCCTGAGGGAGGGGGGAGGAACAGGTAAACACGTCTCGTTATTTTTGTGCTGCTGACAAAGGTCACTCCACAAACGGAGTTTACACTGAGTCAAATGTATCATGTGGTTCCAAAGCTTTGAAAGTCTGGCTACTGTATATTGTTCTAACTCAAAGCGTCTTGGCTAAAAGAATCCCTAATCAAGAATAAGAATCAAAATCCTGCTTTGCTGACGCAGCTTGAAGTCTTATTTTTTTTTAGATGTTTCTGCCATTTGGCCATCAATCTAAAGTAAAATGTTTTTGTTTTGCCGCCTTGGACTAAGCAGCAAGATCAGTTTGTGGTGCTTGCAAAGGAAACCCAGCTTGGAGTAATTCCTGTTTGGGCTTTCTGGAATTCAAAGTTATTTTTTAAAACTGTTGAGTGGGAAGAAATGCAAGGCAGTTTCACAAGCTGTGCCATGCAAGGCTGCTAAGGAAACCTGCTCAAAAGAATGACTTCATGAGAGGGGAACTAATATTTTGACTTTTTTTTTAATTTCCCATGGGAAGGCTAATCTTTAGGAACACAGAACCCTCTGAGGCCAATAAAATTCAGATTTGAAGAAGCAAAACGCTGCTTCATTGTTAGGACCATAAAATACAGTTTGTTTTTATTGGAATTCTTTTTCCTTTCAGGAAAGCACTAGGTTTAACAGCTGTAATATATTATTCTAGCACCCCTTGTTGTCGACTTTCCCGTTATTGTTTCACTTGCATTTTATCTTCAAGATCTCAGCCAGGTTAAATGTGCTTTCTTGTTTTATGCAGCCACTTAAAGGCATGGGCTGCAGCGCTGCCCCTCCTCTCCCAGCTGTGCATCTTCTATTGTCATTTACTGACAACTTCGTTATCTTCCTTTTTGCAGAACAGTAACAACATGTTGGTTTAAATCTAATTGTGTGAAGGTAGCTGGTAATTGCTTATTGGCGACACCTTTTCCCAAATTTCTTTTTTCCTTTAAAAGTACTGCTCTCTGTGTAGGTGGGGGCTGATTATATTTAATTGAGCGTGTGCGCGTGTGCGAGTGCGGGGGATGTTTATATACCTGGCAGGAAAACATTGTCAGGGGAATAGCTGTGCTTCAAACGTGGTCATTCCTCTTCTCATGGTGTGAGGGATTGTTTTAATTTAACCAGCTGTTCAATAATAGTTTAATAGCTCCTCTTGGACAAGCTTCATTTGTACTGTAGCTATCGGATGCCATCGCAGAGAGATCGGGGAACCCAGCAGTGCTTTGGGGGGGCTCATTGGGACCCCTCGTCCATCTCAAGTCTGGTCCTATTCGTGTTGTCCAGTTCACGTCCAGTTACGTGTGGAGTAATGACAGAACAAGTCCTTACAGTGCCTTTTCCGAATGGTTTTACGATTACCTCAGCCCCCCTGTTTTTGCCCAAACTTTGACCAGTGTGAGTTCATCACTGCAGAGGTGGGGTTGGGGGTCGCAGCTTGTTAGGGGATAAATACTCACCGCGGAAGCTGGGCCAGGTAACCTGTTCTGCTGAGACGCCCACGGTGCATCCTCCGTGCTCTCTCGTACCACTCTTCCCTCAGTGGCAGAGCATCTTCTCAGTGCCTTGGATGGGTTTCTGACACAAGTGTTTGTCATAGCGTGGCAGCAGGAGCGTTCCCCTGGGGAGAGAACTGACTGTGCCACCTCTGGGGACTGCCACAGGCCCGGGGGACGCACTGACCCTGCGGCCTTTCATCGGGGAGAGAGGGTGCACGGGAGCGCAGGGCAGCAACGCCATCAGTAACAATAAAGCAAGCGGTTTATGGATGGTTTTTCTCTGAGTGGATTTAGAATAACTTTCTCCAGTTTAAGTGGATAATAAGCTTTTGTCTTTTTCATTCAAGAGTCAACAGGCCCTGTCTCTTTACAGTTTTGTACATCTGAAATACATGAAAATATACTTTGACATGAGCTGTGTGGTTTTGATGCCGTAACTAATGAATCTTTCTACCATTCATTGCTTTTACTTTTTTTTTTTCATATAAACTTCACTGGTTTTCTCTGCTCCTTTATTATGCTCCCTATAAATCTCCTGGGTTTTTAAAAATTTAATTGTTATGTTTTCTAAAAATGCATTTTTCATTTGCGCTTTTTAAAAAAATCTTTAAGCTTGTGTTATTTGGCACTTTGGACATGGACTCAAGTACGTATCTGCTAGTCTTCAGAAAGCACTGTGCCAGAGTGCATTGTGTTACAGATACTGTATTAGTTTTGCAGCTGACATTCATAGCAACTGGTGTCCCGATTCCCGTGTTTGTTCCCTGAGTGCAACTACAGATTGTTGTCTGAAGGCCTTTATTTTAAATCTGTATTTCTGTATGACCGCACAAAAGCGTGCTAGTGAAGGTCACATCCATCAGGAATGTCACAAAACATCTTTAGAGTCTGTTCTTCTTGGGACAGAGGGACGGGTGAGCTGCTGGGGCTTAGCCGTGTCCGAGTGCGCAGATTGATGGCAGATTGCAAGCGCTTTCATTGAGAGGAGATCTCAGCAAATGTGGTGGCTTTTTAAAACGCCTGTTAGTAACGTCGTTAAAATAGAACCTCTGTAGTTGGCAAATCTCAGCAATGTTTTTAAGATACTCTTAGTTTACTATTGCCAAAAAAAAATATCTTTAAAATCTAACCAGGGCCTGGTGTAGGTCCCTTTCTTCATTTTGAGTTCTCTAGATGTGACAGACAAGTCAATCAATTCTATGTATTATTGACTTAATACCTCTTAAATGAAATAAGGATTTATTATTATTCCCTTCTTGTAAACTTCAGGTTCTAGATGAGATTTCTGAACATGGCATTAGAATCTATCAGCTCCCTGATGCAGATTCTGATGAAGATGAGGAGTTTAAAGAACAAACCAGAGTTTTAAAGGCAAGTTTCGCTCCTAATCTATCATTTTGCTGCAGTAGTTCTTCGAGCCTACAGTAAGCTTAAAAGTACTTTATTGCTTTATAATATTCTGAAAATTCAAGTTTTCTTTGGATTTTGGCTCTGAATTACAGTCCTTTTTATTCCAGTCTAGTGTGTCATGACTTTCTTTTCTCTTTTAAATGTAAGCGACTCTTCTCCAAGAGCTGTGATTTGCAGTCTGTTTCCTGACTCAATCCTTTTAACGTGCAAGCAAAGAGAGTGCCCTGTGTGTGTTGTGGTTACTACACTAATTAGCAACTTTCCTCTCATTAGAGCAGATAATAAAGGTTTTACTGCAGTCATTTCCTCTCTGTGCTGTGATACTTGCAAAGGTGCTTGAGGGATGTCTCTGAAATTCTCTCCTGGCCCCTTCAGTGTGTGGCTGCAGCGTGTGGCTGTTGGCCCGTTTCCACGGGTGATGTTATGGCAGATGACAGGTTGTGCCCAGCCTGTACTTCAACAACAGTCAAGTGTTCCTAAAGCAAAGCGTCATTTCCTTCTGTGCCTCTGCTGAGACAAACGGGTCTAATGAACCCGCAGGTGTTACAGTGTGAGGCTGCATTGCCTGCAGTGGGATTCGTTGGGTTTCGGATGTGGAAGGATTTTAGTAGAGTGCATTTGTCAACATTTCTCTTTTCCCCTCTCTGGTCTGTTACTTAAAAGTCTTTGCGCTTTCCTTAAAAAAAAAAAAAAAAACCAAC
>JAOXJK010000005.1:32908356-32925484 GCA_025774025.1 Xenus cinereus | reverse complement strand
CCCAAAAAAAGCAACCTTGTTTTGCTCCCTCGAACTAGGCTAGCATTCCCTTTGCTGTCATTGGATCCAACCAACTTATTGAGGTGAAAGGGAAAAAAATCAGAGGCCGTCTGTATCCCTGGGGAGTTGTTGAAGTTGAAAATCCAGAGCACAACGATTTCCTGAAGTTGCGCACAATGCTGGTGTGAGTAATGGTAAAATTATCCATCTCCTGTGGTGATGTCACCGTTACAATGACGAGAGAGGTACCAGAACGTGATCTCCTTAATTCAGATCCAGCTCTGCGGGCAGCGGAGAGTGACTTGCCCCCTGCAGCTTATTTTGCTGCTGTAACCCTCTGATCTCTGAATTCAGAAAATATTTTCTAGATTTTACGTTGTCAGATACATGTGACAGTTTTTATTCCTTCTGTGAACTGATCTCCTGGCTTTACATACAAATTGACATTTTTTTGTCATGCAATGGGTGGGGCAGAGAGGCTTTTAAAATATGACTCAAAGTGATGGATTAAAGCACGAGGAGGATTCTAAAGGCAAAGCTCCTTTTTCTTGGCAGTGTGGGAAATCCTGTTTTGAATATGGCACCCTGCCGCTATCTGCTCTGATACGGCTATTCTGCCTCTGGAGATCTCTTTTTAATTGGAAAAAATTCCATTTTTTAAAAATCGAGATCTCGGCGTTGTTGGAAATGGAATCCTGTTGTGTAGCTCTGATCTCAGTCTCCACTGGGCAGGGGTTGCCCTCTGCTGGTCACTGATAACCAGCATTTTTTCTTCTTTTGGCACTCGGGAGTTGTTAGGCAATGGCAGCGGTGATGTGATCCCAGGAGCTCCACCTAGTTCTCAGTTACAAATTATACTTAATAGCACTTAAGAGTCAAAAAATACTTTAGGAATTAAAGTATCTTTCTCGATAACAGCCTTCACAAGGTTCTTGCACAACAAAGACTGGTTAATAAAGCTCCTGTACAGTAACTAGTGAACAAGAAGAGGAATAACAGACTGTATCTTCAAAGAATATTGGTGGGAGGGCACTTAAGTGCGAATTAAAGACCAATAAACATGAAAGCCGTGTTCTCGCTGGCTTTATGGCAGAGCGGGTCTGTAAGGATTATTTTTCCAGTAAATACATCCAGTATATAAAACAAAAATAGAAGATAAAAGGATGTTTTTCTTTCCTTTGACAAGAAGGACAAAGTGTTCACTAGCCCTTTGCGTGTTCCAGGACGCACATGCAGGACCTGCAGGAGGTGACCCAGGATCTGCACTACGAGAACTTCCGCTCAGAGAGGCTAAAACGCACTGGCAAGTGAGTATGTGCCTGCCTTTGGGCTCGGCTGCTTGGGAGAATCTGCAATTCCCACCGTGACCTGGGACTTGCTCTTCCCCCTGTAACTAGTTATTTCTCACGACATTTCAACCTGTGGCACTACTGAAATTTGCAAAGTGCTGTGCTTACAAACAGCTGGTCTTGTGTTCACATCCATTCCCTTTTCTCAAGGCTTTTAATTGGAATTCACATAGAGAGGCAGTGGGCTGTGAGCAAGACTGGTTTTTATTTAATGAGGTCTCCTTGAAAAAAGTAAACTCCAGTGGACACATTTAAATAGCCCCAGCCTGTCTGATCAGGTGTCGCTTCTCCAGTTGTTGTAAGGCTGCTTTGGTGGGTGTCCTCATGCTCCTTCATACAGAGCTAGAGAGAGGTTTAGAACACACAATCTTTTTTGTGTGGGGGTTTTGTGAATTATTTTTTTTTCTTGGTAAGGATGCTGTCCTTGGCAGACTTAAAGCAAAAAAATCCGCATCTACCTGTGCTGGATCTCGTTTGATAGCAACGTAACTCTTGTTCCCACTTCACTTGTTCTTCAAGTATTCAGCCAGGCATTTTGATCTTAAGGAAGAAAGGAAACAGCCTACACAGCTTTCTAATGGCTCATTTTGTATCATGAATAGACAGTGGAGGCAGTCTCTTGATTAGAGTAAATGACAAAACCCACCCATAACAGCGAAGAAATAGAATTTTAAGAAACAGAGGGTGAATAATAGGAGTCTGAGGTAAAGACGGCCTTTTACAAAAAGGAAACATGGGGTTACCAATGTCCCCATTTCCCCTGTGAGGAAGCACATAAGCTTTTTTGTTGTTGTTATGTTAGCTGAAATATGAACCTTGATTCTCTTTTTGGACAGTTTTGCTCCTGTATCTTACAACATAAATGTGTTCTTTTGTACAATAGGCCTGTTGAAGAGGACGTGGTAGACAAGGATAGAATCCTCCAGCAGAAAGAGGCTGAGGTAAGAGGGAGCTTCTAAAACTGTTGTTCTTTAATGTAACGTGCTGTGCTTCAGTTTCAGCGTTCTACGTCAGCTGCTGCCCAGAGTGTACGACCGGAGTGGTGATAAACAGCAGCCCTGATCTGCCCATACAGGGTGCTTTGTTTGTAGCCGCTAGCGTGCTGTGGATGGCAGCAGCACGGGCACTCGTGGTGTCGGCAGGGCATTTATCACTTCAGCCTGGATGCTAATTTTCCATAGGGATAGTTGCTATTTTTAAAGTACTGAAATAATTTACGTTTGTCAGCTATGTGTGCTGCTTGAGACAGAGCATGTTGGGGTAGCCTGAGACTCTGATGCCGTTTCAGATGGGCATGGCTTACTACAGGCATGTTCCCTGTACATTTCTTCTTATGTCTTGTGGCTATGGAGTAGAAAAGGTTTGTTGAGTTTTAAAAATCTCATGATAGAATCAACATACGTGGTTTTTCATCTTAATCTTGTCTTGCAGCAAAATTTGTAGTATTTCTCTTGTACCAGTCAACTTAAGAATTTGATGTTTTCAATCTCTGATTTCTTACTCTGGTTTCAAGTTGTTACTAGGCCCTTCAACTTAACATTTTTATGCTAAAGTTCTAAAGATTCAGAGATTTTTAGCCTAGTATTTAAATTGGAGTAGTACACTGCCAACGCCTATGACTGCCTGCATTGTGAAAACTTAAGACTTGCTGCCAATTGGAAGATAGTGTTTCTTCTGTTTCTCCTTCTTTTACCCAATTCAGCTTGGATCCAAGTCCATAAATAGAGGAGGGCGTTATTTAAAAGATCAATGCATATATGCATGATTTGGAGTAGGAAATAAAAAACTACAAACAGTTTTATGTGTTTCTGGGGTGAAAGATTCAGTCTCCCGTACATGGAAAATTTTGAAATATAGTTATTTCTGTCTGTGCATTTTCTTTTTCCTTTGTAGCATCCATATTTAAAAATAGCTAACCCTGGCATGTTGACATAAATAGCAAAAAAAAAACTTTCCTAAAAGGAAATGCAGAAGCAGCTGATTATCACCATAACTAGTAGCTAATAATATGAATTACTGGAGATGAAATGAGCTGCATCTTTATCGCTGTACAGCTTCATTTCAGCAGCACAAGCACACTCGATGGCTGTGCACTTAGAGAGTGGAATTTCTGTGAGTATTCTGTACACAAATTAACTGCTTCCCATTGACTGACGTGTGTGCGAAACAACCCTAGACCATCAGCTGACAGCCAGGAGTACTAGGTGGTTTGAAAATGTCAAGAGCATTGTTTGGAAAGGTGGTGTGGCTCAAAACCCTGTCCAGCCTGGCCTTGAACCCCTCCAGGGATGGGGTAGCCACAGCTTCTCTGGGCAAATGTGTGTGTATATATATATATATATGTATGTAATGTATGGTTTTATATAAGATGACTAAAGGGATGAGGTCTTGAATTTCTTGGAGGACAATCTCTGAAAGTTTCTTCTGAGACTAATCATCTCGGAATAACTGCTGCTGAAGTTGCAGAGGATTAGGTTAGAACTTGAAAAAACAAATAGATTTTTAACTTCTGGATTCTGTTATCCCAAATTGATCAAGAGGCTTTGCTGCATCTTCTGTAGATAAGCTGATCTGAAACCCCATCATCTCCATATCATCCCTAAGGTTCAGAGTGGGAAGAGCCTGGGGAGGGAAGAGGCACGGAGGAAATGGGCTTGCATTCCATGGCCTTCACAGAGAAAACAAATAGCCATTTCCCCTCCTGTTGTGCATTCCCATCAGCACCGGTGCTTGGAGTTCTAGTTACAGTTTGGGGAGGTTTCTCTACCCTTGGAGGGAACAAACGCTTGGGCTGCTGCCAGGGTCATCTCTAGCAAGGCATCGCTTTTGCTAAATGATCTTTTATTGTGCCAAAGGATGTGGTCCCCACTTCAGCAATCTGGAATTGCTAATCTGTCATTTCGGATTTATTGCTGAGCCTGGCTGTACTTTTTTGCTCATTTGCAAGTGATGACCTTTTTTTCTGAGCTGGCAAGTGAAAATAAGAGTATGGGATCCATGTTCCTTACTGTAAATATGCTGCAGTTCAGATTATTTTGATGTCGTAGTGTAAATGGGCACAAAGTTCAGGACGTTTGTAGTGCTGTGCTGTATTCTTCCTGCTCTGAAAATATCTTGTAATAAAAACCTTTCAGAGTTTTGAGGGGCAATGCTTCCAGAAAAAAATTAAGGCTGTGATTACGTGGAAACAGCAAGGAATGAGCTTCTTCTGCCCCGAGGCGTTGGCACATCCCTGTGCGCTGCTGCCCAGCAGCAGCCTGAACATGGCAGTTAAATTGCTTCCTCTCTGTCCTTCCACTCTCTGGCTGTTTATCCCGCTGGAGCCGGGATGAAGAACCGGCTCAGCCTGGAGTCAGTGGGCAGCCTGTGGTGGGTGCGGGTCCCTGCCTGGTGCTGCGGGTATTTCCATAATTGTTTGCATTGAAGATACGGTGAATACTCTTACGGGGAGAGAAAGCATGGCTGCTGAAGGCCTGCAGGCCTGAGGGAAATAAAAATGGCTCTAAAGTTTAATTTGTTTGAGTAAATTTTAGTCCTGACATAAGTAAACTACGTGGAGTTTATACCAAGGTTAAATTTTCTCTTTTGCATTTTGCTCTCTGGGAATTCGCAGGAATTGTAAGTTTTAGCAGATTTCCAAACGCTGCTTCCTGTCTTCCTTTTCATCGTCCGCATCGACCCTGTGCTGTCCTGTTGTGGCATCCTTCAGGGGACGATGGCAAAGTCCCTGCAGAACACACTAATGCTGCTCTCACAAGTGAGAGGGTTTTGCTGTTGGGCAGGACCAGAGTCAGGGTGTGCCCTTGGCGCTGGTGGTCCCCGGCAGGGACGGGAACACGGGCGTCGATAAAACACCAACTCCAGCCTGTTGTGAGCTTTTGCGTTCGCCTTTATTAAGAGGAAAGATGGTTTCTGTCTGTGCAGTGGGTCTGCTAAGGTGAAGACACACGAGTTGGTTTTAGCTTCTATTGTGATGTGCAGGAATGGTTCTTACTGGTTCTTATATGTGGTTGTATCGAAAACTACACAATTATTCTTAGAATAATGAAAACTTCCTATGCAAGCCTCAGGTTATTACATTATCTCCAGTTTGAGATGGACTTATATTTTATACAATGTGTGTGGAAATTGCAGCCTATTTCTTTTCAAGTTTGTAAGATCGGGCACTTGCAATTGTGTGTGTGGAGCCTTCCCCACCTGCACCTGGAAGGAAATACCTCGTCATTTGTAAACCAAGTTAGAGGTATTTGCATATACATTTTGAAAATCAGTATTATTGTTTCTTATTCTTTCTTAGGAATACTTATTTAAAATAATGTTATTTTGGGGAAAAAAAAGCATTATATATAATTGATCTCATATGAGATGGAAATTAACTTGCAAGTGCCATAAGAAAACGCCTTTAAGAAAACAGTTATTTCCAGGAAAAGTCATTGTTTAGATGTAAAAATATTGGTGCTTAATATGTTTAGTCTCTCTTTCCAAATTTTGTAAACATATTTCTGTTTTGCTTTTGAAGTAGTTTTTAAATTCTGTCTGCGCTTTCAGCTGTTACTGCTGCTAGAAGTTTCCCGAGGTCCCTGGTAGCCCCAGGATGTGGTGGCACATGGCATTGCCTGGTGCACGCGTGTGTCGCAGCAAAGCGGTATTGGCTCCCTCAAGCAGGGTGTCTGCACACACAGAAAGGGCCTCTTTGCTTTACTGGAGATTAAATGTTACTAACACAGGTCTGCAAACGTAGCTCGCTTCAAAGGATTTGGATTTTATTGCTTAATTTTCATTGTAAGTGATCATATAAATGTTTTGTGAAAGTTGGATATAATGCATTACGGAGTCTGAGGTGGGAAAAACGAAGTATTCAATCCTATAAATTAATCAAACATTTCCATTTTGTAAAGAGGCAGATCAGCTCCTCATTCTGCTATGGGAGAAAAAGATTCAAAATTTCCTGGGTTTTTGGATTTCTCATGAAATGGTTTTAAATGTGTGGGTGTTTTCCTCTTCCAGCTGCGCCGCATGCAGGAGATGATTGCACAGATGCAGGCCCAAATGAGGATGAAGCCTGGTGATGATTAAGATGCTTAACGTCCGGATGCATCAGGTATTGCTTTTCTGACTGTTTACTCCTCTTACATAAGATTTTTCCCAATGATTATTGTTAAGTTTGCACTTTGGAGTTGCCTTTACAGTACTTACAGAAAAAATTGAGTCATGTTCTGGGTAGCCTAGAAAAAAAGACCTGTGCAGATGTTACCTTTCCAGCTGGTTTTAGGACCTGTAATTGTGTATCTTCAGTGCCTTGTTTTTGAATGATCTGGCTTTGTTTCTGTTAGCAAAAGCTGCTCAGAAAACTAATTTGACTGTATATAAACAAAAGTTCTGGTGTTTTGGGGTGTGTGGTCTGCTGAATTTATAGCAGGTTTTTCAAAGCACCAAACAGAACTTGAGGCAAACTGGTGATGTGCTGACCAAGGAGTCTGGTGATGCCGTGTGTGATACCATGGGTGGGATCAGAAGGAGGGAAGAAAAAACAATTCCTGTAGCAAATATTCCTGCTTTCTTCAGAATGCAGCTCTTCTGGCATAACTTCTCTTTTAAATGCAAGAATAAAAAAGAGAAGGGTATGAGGAGTCCTGTTGCTTAATACTCCAGTTTAATACTCCAGTTGTGATTGCTGGTCTTCTGGAATGTAAAGCTTGAATAAAATGGATTATATTATCCCTTATGACCTTGTGGCAGCTGCCAACATTCCAAGCCTAAAATAAGGAGATTTTTTGTTGCCTTTATTTGAACCTTCAGCCTTCCTGTTTATATTTAAAAAGAAAAATACAAAAAAAAGAAAAAGAATAAAAAAAGTTTCCTAAGGAATAAACTTATTCACTGAATTTCTCTTTAAGCAGAAGTTGATGGTTTACTGGTATGTGCACTGGGGTCCTTGAGCGAAGTAGTTCAGGGGGGAGAAAAGTAATTCAAACTCAGGTTTCTTGCCAGGTCTTGTGGACAGAGGAGTCTTCACATCGTGTCTTCCAACTTTCATGCTGAGATCTGTTTTCCCAGTGCTGGGAATCTAAACAGTGAGGAGGATTTTGGGGCTGACCGTGCAGTGTGTGCGATGGCAGTGTCTGACACAGAGCTCTTGCTTCCTTGGGCAGGAGCGGGTAATTTTCCAGCCCGTTCAATACATTAGTGTGAACTCAAGGTCCCGTTTTCATGGAGACTTTGTTATCCTATGGCCAAACTCTGACCGCTTGTGAAAGCGGCTGCTCGATGCAGGAGACCTGGTGCAGTCTACGTTATTATCACTGGTTTTTGTGAAGGAGCTTGGTTCTTTGTGTGACTTACAAATCCCGTTGAATCACACGGCACCCTTCAAACTGATACTGAGTAAGAAAAAACCCACCCTGTGTCTACTCAGCTTGTCCATAGCTGTTGCTGGCAGAGCACGGGATGGCAGATGGTACAAATACAGTCAGAACTCCGTCTTCTGGCTTTGCTGTGAATCGGTATCCGAGGGCTAACGGGATGCAGCGTTCCCACAAATCGTTAGCCAGTTATGGCACCAGATTCCCTGTGTTTCACAGCTTCTGGTATTTATAAAAACAAATTGGGGCATGGTTTGTGCCAGGCTGAAGTTGCAGCCATGGATACGTAAGCAAACAGTTCTGAGCACCCTCATGTGCATCCCGAGGAGACGTTCTGTAGATCCCCTACGTTGCTAGAGGGGAGCACGGCTGGGACCGCTCCGTGTGTTACGCAGGGGAGCTCTGCAGGTTTAACTGAGCGGCCACATGATCATCTTGTGGGGTAGTTTGAACTAAGTCTCAAGAAAGTTAGTTGATCTGAAATACTGAATGTGAACAAATTTGAAAAGGATTTGAATGAGAACATCGTTATGTGGACGTCCTGCTGTTCCTTTGGCATTGCGAAGCTGCGGTTCTGCAGCTGCTGTGGGAGTCATTGTTTGACAGACTGCTTTCAGGGAAGAATTTTGAACTTCTTATTCGTTACCCTTGAGATATCAATCGACAGACGTTTAGTGTGATTTGCTGACTGGTACGCGCAGGCAGGAGTGCGGTTGCAGCCCCACTAACCCAGAGCATTGCTGGGTGATGGTGCCAGCGTGGGGAAGGGAATCCTCACCTGGAGCCTGGCCTCGCGGAGGGCTCTCCCCTGCACACTCAATGCCTGGAATGATGATCTCAGCCTCCAGCATTCCCATCAGATTTATTTGCTGTATTTTATTCAACTTGCTATTTCCAGAGAAACCAGGAAACTTGTAATTAACACAGTATTTAACAGAACCAAACTGCTAACAAATTTAAATATACTTGATATCAATCTTTTCGTTCTGTTACAGCTTATCTTGAGCATCTCTTAGGTTCTAGTTTTACAGGAACTTTAAAGGATCAGCTTTGCTACTGTCTCTCCTCCAGTTGCTCTTTTGCACCCTTCTTATGCTGAGAAAAATATTTAATTTTATAGATAACTTAGGTAAAAATTAACATTTTTCCCCCCTCTTTATTTTAGACAAATTCCTATCTATTCATTTTCTTCAAAAGTCCCTCAGATATATTCCCCTTCACAAAGCACAGCTGTAAAGATATTTCCAGATATTTGGGGAAAAGAGCAGTTTGGTGCAAATATCTTTATAGATAAGGGCTGAAGAGTGAGAGTAGGATAACGAAATGTGGTAATGTCCAAACATGTGAAATACATCTGAAACCAGAAGTGGGTATTTCGGGGTGGGGAGGAGGTTGCTGAATGCTTTGAGGTTTTCTGGAAAGAGTCTGGCATTGCACAACGATGAGAAGTGCTGAACTCAAACCCTTGCTGAAAAGAGCGAAGAGTCTGTGTGATCACGAAGTGCTGCACAGATGGGGTGACTGGAGGCTCTGGTTTGCCCCATCCCTTTTGAATGGGGGTGTCTTTCAAGGGTTTGTGGAAAGAACAAAGGGAAAAATTACTTCAAAGAGTTTCCTTCCCTCTCAAGCCAGAGTAAGAGAAGCATCGTGGGGGTGACAGAGACGATACACAGGGGCCACGCTCAGAGGCTGGATAGATTTGTTGGTGTGGAGGAGCAGAAGCCTGACGGGGATGGGGAGCAGCGCTGGCGGGGACTGGGTTAGGAGCAGGGGAGGAAGGTGGTTTGGAAAGGGTAGTGCCCAGTGTGTCAGCCGTGGTGTGTGCCAAAGCCTGGGAGCCCAGGCCGACTGGAGAAGCTGGGGGTGATGCGGGGCTGTGGAGAGCAGCCTTGCCTGTGTGCTGGCCTGTGCTTCCTCTGAACCTCCCGTGCACAGCCAGCACCCGGGGAGGTGTGTGCCCCAGCAGTGACAGCACAGCGAGGCACCAGAATACATAGGGTTTTGGGGTTTTTTTTAACCCTAACTTTTGATATATTAATCTTACGAGTCTGTGTGAGGCCTGGTGAAAACTTCAAGATGAGCTTGGATTGCTGCTTGTGTTTGACAGGTCAAATGAAGGGTTGGTGGGGGAAAGGGTGGAGTAAGTTACCAAAAATTAAAACAGATTTAGTTTTATTTGGATAGTCTAATATGAAATGCTTTTCAAATTAGCCTGCAGTAATTCCAACAGCGTATTTACTAGTTTCTGAACTTGTCCATCTCAAATGAACAAGTATTACGAAAAGCTGGAATTGTTTTTTCAAATAAAATGGTTATTAATGGGCATTTCTTCCATTTCCTTCTCTTTCTGAAAGCGTAGCGCTTTGCAATCTGTTTTCCTCTTGCTATTCTTACAAATCTGGGTTGTCTCTCTTCCACCCAGCTTCGGATCATGCTGGGACAAACCAGTAACAGAAGCCAGGCTATGGAAAACAAAATATAGCCAGCTGGAAATGCAGTTATGGTTAGGGAAGCGTGTTCAGGAAAAAACCCAAGCATCTTGCACTTAAAATATCTGTAGGATGGTGAAAATTCTTTTATTGTAGCTCATGATTTCCACAAGTGTTGTAAAGCCTCCTGAGCTCACTACCACTGCTCTGATTCTCGTTAAGAACAGTGCTGAAGGCACCAAACAGCCCGTGTTTTCTACCAGTGAACTGACATCATTTAACAGAACAACACAAAGCATTGTCATAGCAACCAGCCTCCCGAAACGGTGCTGCTGAATGCGGAATTGATCTGATGAGAGATGTCATTTGAGGAAGTGAGGATCATGGTGTAGTTTTTGGCAGCTGAAATCGAGAGCCTGGAGAATGTGAAGCAAGTATTTGGGAGAAGTGCCTGGCGGTGCCAGTGGCTGTTCCTCTGGCTGGAAACTGGCCCAGCAGAGTCCCTCCTCCTCCTGCCCTTCTCAGCGCTCTGGGGTGGAGGTGCTCAGCAAATCCCACGGTGATGGCCCAGCACACAGTTTAGTTTCCCTTAAAGGGTAGACTTCTGATTGAAATTGTATTTTTTCCTTTGTTACTGTACAACTGAAGCGCTGAACTTGTGTGGCTCCGTGGGACCTTGGAGTTGACTTGTACAGAAAGTCTTAGCGGGGTCCCCAAGAGCCACCCTGCACCGGGTGCCCCCCTGCCCTTGTGTGTAACGCACAGAGCCCTGGGCAGGCTTCGGATGAGGGTCATGGTCTGGCTTTTATTCCTTCATGTACAGAACAATAACGTTTTCATTTGTGTTTGTTCATCTAAAAGTATTATCAGCAAGATAGTCCTCCTACCTCCCAAAACTGAAACAGACTCCAAAGCTTTCCAAGGAGTGACGCGATGTTTGCAAAACATCAAATGAAAAAGATCGACACACCCAATACCAACTCTTTTCTGATACTTTCACGTAATTGCCCAAACTGTATCTCAATAAATGTTGTCACTCAGTGGATTAATGTAAATCGATTCAATTTTTGCCAAGTGATCCCAGAGAACGTAAAACAGAGAGAATGTGATGTTCCTAATGTGTCACTGCAGAAACCCTGTTTTGTGGGGAAATGTCAGGGGGGAGTAGAAATGTGCCGATGCCGTGGGAAGGATGAAGTCCCCAGCGCGGTGGCTACAGCAGCATTGTCAGTTCTTGTGAATACGTGTGGGGACACCTTGCGCTCTGCCCAGGAGTGATCCAATGGACATGTTCCCCCTCCTGTGTCTCCGTGACACAGGGCTGGGTGCAGGTGGGATGCAGGGGGCCAGGGGAGGTACTGGCTGCCAGGATTTCTCAGACATTAGTGGATCTGAGGATGGGCTGCAGGGACCTCCCAGCTCCATGCCAGAGCCTGATGTGGTGTCACAGGGGACTTGGAAATGCTTCAGGCCACCTTTTGCTAAATAAACACTTTCAGAGGAACATTTCTTGTACTTCAAGAGCTTGGAGCCTGGTATGTATATGTGACTCAGTGGATGTTAACCCTATTAGCACATTAAATTAACTGATAATCATTAGAAAGCAATTCAAATGCCAGTTTTGTAACTTAGCAGATGTCATCAGCCAAGTATATGCTATGGGGAAGTATGAGGGGTTGCTACAGACCAGCAAAAGGAAAGGGAACAAACTTGAAGCCACAAAGTCATCAGAGGATGACTGAAATATCAGAAACCCAGAGTATTGGGGGTGTGAGTGACAATGTGAGTCCAAATTAGTGAACAACAGGACAGTGGCGTCACCCAATACTTTACTTGTTCTGGAAAGATGCCGTTTCTCAAAGTTCTAGCTGATGACTGGGCACTACAAGGGCTGCAGCTATCACATGGAACGGGTGCTTTTTGAAGGAAAAGAATTTAGGTCAGTGAGAAAATGTAACTGCTTATAAAGCAGATTTCTGTGATTGGGAATTCAGAAGTGCAGATGGGGAGATGTCACTGCGTCGCAGTGGGGTTGGGAGCAGCCGAGGCAGCAAACCCCTTCCTTCCCGTATCCTCTCTCTGAAGCGCCGGCATGAATTCACATCGCAGCTGGAGGCATTTAGGAAAGCTCTGTATTGGTGAGAGGAGTATGGGGGCTGTAAGGTTGGTCTAATAAAACTGGAGATCAAATTTGTAAGGAGTGGTATCAACCTAATATATCATAAACTATTGTCTCATAAGGAGATTAGGAGGAAAAAGCAGTGAAATGAATGCAGGCTGAGAAGCACAACCGTACCTTGCCCAAGTATGTTCTACGAGCGTATAAAATGTGGCTATTGTGTTGCTGATGCTGGTAACACCAGTGCACAGCTGTGCTCCTAACAGCCTTCATGTTTATTGGAAATTCTAGCCTTTTTGTGAGTCTGAAACATCAGTCGTGGATTCCTCTTGGGCCATCTCTTGTGACAGACCAGTGTTAGGCAGGCGATGGCAGAAATTCAGCTTCTCTGTCACACTCAAGGTGGCTGTGTCACACAGTAGGTTAATTTTGAATTTGAATATTGAATTTGGTTAATGTGTGGACTCTGGCTTTAAAGCCTCGATGCTGGCTTGCTTGCTCTGGTTGTTGGGGGAAGTGGTGGCCTCCTTAAGATGGTAAGTAATCGTGTATTGAACGGAATTCCCACTGTGGGAATGGCAGAGAGCCCAGGGCCCTCTCATCACTTCCCTCACTCCCTGTCCCAGCGTGGCCTGGGTGAGGGCTGCACTGTACAGGTGAGGTTACACAAGTCTTTTCTAGGATACTTCTTTTTTTCCATCCGGATGAATGTTTAGATTAAGCTATTTTTCCTATCGGGAACGAGTAGTTTTGGTGCTGGAGAATTTGAGGTGTCTCCGAGCTCCAAATCTGACATGGCTGCTCGAGCAGGGCCCGGTTTCAGGGAAAGCTGGATTTCTGCTTTCTTTGTAGCAGCCTTTTAGAATGGCAAATAACTAGAGATATCCAAAAGTGGTAGTTACTTAAATGACAGACCGGTATCCCGTCCCTCAGCCGCGTGCACGCTGCTGTGTGAGTGCTTGGGAGATCCGTTTGCTCGACTGTTTTGGGGAGCAGAGTCAGAGGGTGTTCGGGCAGGGCCTCGGCCTCGCGGCTGCCTGGGCCCTGCATGGACAAGGGGCTGTAGCCCAGGGCTGTGCTCTCACGGGGGTGTGGGTGCTTCAGAAAGTACGTGACTAAAAATAGTCTCACTTACGTGCTCTTACTAGATATTTCTGATAAATATTTGGGGCCGAACTGTGTCTGACTGGGCCGGTCAGGTTCCCGTGCAGGTCTGAGATGCAGTGACTGGAACCCCCCATTCCCTGGCTTCTCTGGGGGAGGCTCAGGCTGCCCCAAACACCAGCGGGGCTGAGAGTTTGCTCTGTCTAATGCTCTTTGTTCTCCGCTTGTGTCCGCAGCAGCACACGGGTCTGTCGTGGATGGGGCTCTCTTTTCTCTGGCCGAACGGTAACGTCCCAAGGCAAACGCTGGATGCCGCAGATCAAGACCTGCGTTAAAACAAACACAAAGTCTGAAGATCGTGTTGTAAAACGGCTCGTTTTATATATTCAATGTTAATCAAGTTATATTGTATCTCTTTTGATTCTTTTGGTAACACTGTCTTCACACTTATAAATGTGCTTTTATTATTCTTCCTATACCTTTTTATACTGGAACTGATAGAGCGCGCTCTTTGGAGTATCATTGTGGTGGGTTAAGGAGTCAATCGTGTATCTGCTGGGTTATTCTGAACCGTTTTGTGATTCATACTAAACGACGTGGTGGCCTGTTTACAGTAACCGTATGTGTGTTTGCACAGTGTCACAGCTTTCATTGCCTTTCTCAGTCATTGTGTATCGTATCAGTTTCTCATAACTCTTTCTGCACTTCCATTACTTCTGAAGCTTCATCTCTGGTGATTTCTGTTTGTGATGTACGAGGGAAGGTACAACCTGCTGACGACTCACCGGTGATGCCGAGGAGCTGACTTGTCATCGTGCCTTACCACACACAGACACCACCGGTGCCAGCGGCTCCGGGGCTGCCCCCGGGGACTGGTCCTTGGGTCCCGGGTGCTGATGGCAAGGATTTCTGTCACAGACGTTTCTGTCAGCTGCACGATGGCATGTACTGACCTTTTTATATACCATGACACTAATTTTCATTCAAGTTTTGTAATAAATTGTACCAATTGGAAAGTCTTGAATTTTGGGGTGGTTTTTGTTGTTTTGTGGATTTTGGCTTTTTCCAGCTCATGTGTGAAATGCTGTAATGGCGTCGTGCACAGTGCATAATTGAAGGAATCATATTTACCCTGGGGAACAAAGACATTCTCTGGAATTTATCTACATACAAACTCCTTTGATTTCACGTCAAAACAAATTTAGAAGTGTCTTAAGTAGCAGGGCTTTGCATCCACTTTTTTTCCCCCCGAAGTTCATTAGGCACCTACTGACAGCTTTTAGGTGGGTAAATGCCTTGGAAAATCTGATTGCATGCCTTAGTTTGTAAATTCATGAACCGTTGCTGTTCCCTTCATGTCGTCACTGAGTGCATGGCTCTCTTCTGCATGCTTTTGGAGTCTTGCCTGTAATATATAGTCATGAGCGTAAATTATTTTGCAAATATGGGATTGAGACGTTTTGTCTTCTGTACTAGATTGGGGTGTCTTTCATGTAGTGATTAGCCCTAATTTTGCTGTCCGGCAATGAGTGCTTAGTCAGGATGGGATTAGCACATGATTTGCATCTCAGGGATGTGTGTTTGGCTCTTGTTTGAGTTGAACTGCGTAAAATGGACCTGACACTGTTATCTCAGGGGCTGCTGTAACGAAGTTGAAAGAAGAAATGGAGTGACAAATTTGTGCTTATACAGGGTGTGAAACATATGTGTGTCCACAGTGTGTGCCCATATAGGGTATGTAACTTACAAATGTTTAAGAGTAAACATATTCTCAGGAATTGTGTGCCATTATTTGCACTTTTCTCGTTGTTTTTCTTCCAGAATTTTGCATCATCATGTTTTGCAGCCACCTTAAACCAACGTGCTGTGCGTTAGTGCCTGTGGACGTCGGGACGGTCTCTCCCCGCTGAGAGCCAGGGCTGCAGTTGTTCCTGGATTCGCTCTGAGCAAAGGTAACACCAAGGGTCCATCGTTCACAGTGGAGCAGGGCAGTGGGGAAGCGGGCTTTCAAAGGTCTTTAGTTTTATTAATAAACAGAGCTTTTTTCGCCTCCCCTCTTTTCAAAGCAAGGCACCTAAAGTCACCATCACAAGTCTTGTGTGTGCAGCCTCAGTGAACAGATTTCCAGCAGCAGATACTGATTATTGATCAATAAACTCTGCTGCCTTCTGGCCTGTGAATTCCAGCTGGAGCATCTGGGCTCAAAACCTGAGATCTATTTGAGTAATAGTCAAAGGGCTCGCGATGCTGCTGGTGCCATACCTGAGTGCTTTCAACATGGGCTTGATTTTATGCCTTCTACCGCTTCTTTGATGCTAATTTTCAGTTGCATTTGAACTTGGTTTTGTTAAAATATTTCACAGCTTAATGGCGGACCCTATTTGTTAAGCCAGCTCTTTACTACCGTGCGGATCTCTGGAGAGAGGGCTGTGGCTGGAGCCTCGTTTCTGGCCCTGCAGTTCCACTCCGTCCATGCCGGCGGTGCCGGGGCCGTGGGAGACGCGTCCCTTCCTCTGAGTTCCCCCCAGCCTTCTCTGGGCTGGCCCGGCCCAGCACTGGGACAATGCCCAGGTGTAGCTGTTCCATCGGCTGCTCAGCAGGGCTGAGAGCCGGTGACCCCAGTCCTCTGGCTCTTCCTTAGATTTAAAACAGTGGCAGACGATAAAACAGCGCATGAAAGGCTGATGGTTTGTTGGCGCCTTTAATTGTGGTGAAGAGTCTGAAATGGTCTGTGGTGCTCTAGTATTTAAAAACAGGCAAATATGCTGACAACTACCTGTTTTATTTATTTTCTGATGCTTTGAATCAATGGCTGAAAGAGAACTCAGGATGAGTTAATGGTTTTTTAAAGCATAAGTTCCTGGGCTTGCCAACCTCTGGTCCTGGAAGTGTCCTGTTTTGATACGAGGGATGTTTTGAATGAGAAGGTGGAAGAAATGGCAAGATACTGGCTGTGATGAGTACAAGCATGTGAGAAGTCCCTGCTGTGGCATCGCCGTGGGTTTGTTCCAAGGCAGGGGAGTGTCCCCGCGTGTGCAGCCATGGCCGTGCAGCCTCGTCCTGTCCTGCATCACAGGAGTTTCCAGTCTGATATTTACCTGTCCTTGAGCTGTGGAAGCCGTGACCCCTCCCTGAGCTGTGGAAGGAGCTGAGCGTCCTGAGGCTTCGCACCCCCTTCTCCTGGATACTTTGCTCTTGGGCTGGGGTTCCTGGGGCCTGTTCTCAAATCACACGCTACTACTGCTTTTGGGGTGCTTAAAATTCATTTGAGTTCTCTCCTGCCTTTCCTTAAAAAGTTACACTGGCAGCTTTTACCTAAAATGACTTTCTGCATCACCTCTATGAAATGGTTTGGCGGGGAGGGAGCACACACGCCTGCCTCGCACGGCGCCGTTGCAGGATGATTCAGGCCTTCCCACTGCATTCGGAGATGCTAAATCTGGAAACGCATTTCCTATTTATTCCATTTGTGTTTGGTTTTCTTGGGTTTTTTCACAATGCTGTATTCCTTCTGGCTGTTGTGTTTGTGTCCCAGCGTGGGGAGTGCCTCCTCTTCCCCCGTCTCAGCCTTCGGCCAGCCCTGCCCGCCCGGGGGCCGGGGGAGCTATTGCAGGGCCCCTGCCCGGGAGCTGCTGTTGGGGTGCTCCAGCCGCAGGGCGCTGCGCTGGGGTGGGGGTCGGCCGCCTCTCCAGCCCCGGGGGTCCCCGGGCCCGCCCGGCCCCCCCTTTCCCGGGGCTCCCCCTCCCGCCCCATCGGTCCCCCCCC
>JAOXJK010000005.1:32880567-32907471 GCA_025774025.1 Xenus cinereus | reverse complement strand
CCGTTGCTGGCTGATGGGGGGAGGAAACGCGCATCTGCTCGGCTACACCCGGCCCCTCGCCGGCCCCGGTGGCCGCGGCGGGTCACCGCCTCGCAGGCGGCCGGCGCTGGGCGTCGGGGAACGTCTGGTTTGCTTTGCAAAGCCGATAGCTATTTGGAGATACGCCTTCGGGATCGGGGGAGAGAAGGAGGGGGTGATGCAATCCGATGACATCGACGGGTTTTTTTGTTCTCCGTTTGGCGTTTGGGGGGGTTCGGGGTGTTCGAAAGAGGAGGAATCCTCCGCCGAGCTTGGATGGGCAGGGAAGGGGTTAGCGGCAGTCCCGGGTGGTCCTTAGCACCCAGCACCGTGATGTAGGCAACGTCTGCAGAGCTTCTCTGGCTCACAAAGGTGGGGATGGAGCGCTGGTGAGCGCAGCAGGGCAGCGCCCCGCGTCCCTGCCGGGGGGTGAAGCCCCCAGCCCCTCGCCTTTGGTCCAGCCTTTCCCTGAGGCTCTGATCCGCCTTAGAGCAGCAAACGCCTCACCGGCCCAGACAATGGTGCTCCCAGAGCACAGAAAAGCAAAGGAGCTCCGTGGCAGCGTGGGCATTACCTGGGCGCTGCAGGAGATGCTGATTCCCCGTGAAACACAGACTCGGGCACCCTGAAAAGACACCTGTGCGTTTCTGTGAGCTGCTGGTGGCAGCAATGAGAGGAACAAAGTGATTCTGGGGGTAATAGCGTAACGGGGTCGTCAGGTGCATTTTTCCTAGGCTACTTAAAGTTTTGCTAGTATTTTGTAGTTATTTGTGAGTATTGTTGATAATTCTTGTTTTATTTCTGGAGGGAAACAATCCAGAACGTGTTCTGAAATTGTAGAAAATCGGGTGTAAGCTGTGAACTGGAGAGGAGCTTTGTGATCCCCCAAAAACGTGCTGTTCCTTAGTTCCTTTGTTTTTGAATAAAGAGGGAAGCAGGTTGTGTGCGAGGCTCCTTTCTGCTGGTTGCCCAGGGGAAGAAGCGAGGCCGAGATCAGAGAGGTCCGTTGTGGGCATTACCATAACTCCCGCAGGCCCTTCTCGCGCGGCAGAGGTTGGGCTGGAGCCGGTGCCCGGAGAGTTCCCGTCGGCAGGAGGGGGGTGTTCTGTGGGGCGCAGGAGATCTCCCCTCAGACACACAGGGCTGCGCGTGTCCGTGAGTCCCGCGCTGAGAGCACAGAGCAGGTCTTGCACGACGGAGCACGGCTCACGAGGGGTTTGTGCCGGCCACGTTACTTGTGGGTGGTGGAGGGAAACCCAGCTGTGAATGCAAAGCGATCTGGTAAAATTAAAGTGCACACAGCAAACCACAAATGATCTCTGTTTAGCATCCTTTGAGAGCTGGGATTTTCTTCCTGTGCCACCTTGTTCCAGTCCGCTCCCATCTGGCTGCAGGTGACAGTTTGGGTGGTTTGCTAAAGCTGAGATTCCTGCTTTAGTAAGGATTCCTGATCCACTTTTCCCAAATTTATTATAAAAGCTATTTTTTACAAATAGTTGGGAAACAAAGTGAGCTTCTGAGAGGGCAGTACAATAGATTGCATATGCGTAGCCTTCAGTAAAACCTGAGGAATATTGCTGACTTGTGGAGTCTGAAAAAGGGAGCAATGTGGTGTCAAAGGATGTGTCTGCATCTCCCCTCGTAGCGGGGTCGGGGCCGGTGCCTTGTCCGGGCCCAGGGGACTCTGGTTGCAGGCTGGACCCCTAATCGCTACCCTTAGGAAGAGAAAATAACAGTAGATTCCCCACCTCCCTGACTTCCGAGGAATCTTCTCTTAATTGGTGCGTTTGGTACTGAGCTCCTGTGCCAGGGGAGGTTTGATACTGGTCTCCATGGGCAGAGCATCCAGCTTTCCAAGGGGAAGGGCTGTGGTTCAGGACCCTGGTCTGGGGTTGCTGGTCTGAAGCCCCACAGCAGGCTGCCTGGGGACACCGAACTCCTCGGTCCCGTCGTACTTTGGTTGAGCACCTCTCCAGGAGGGCTGGTTTCTCCCCAAGCAATGGATTTTTCCGCTGGAGCGCTGGGAGGGATTCTCGCGGTGAGGCTGGGCGGGCAAATGAAGCTGTGACTAACGTCCCATGTGCAGAAGAGCAGGCCCCGTGTAAGGGACACCCGGCAATTTGTTGAAAGAGTATTGGAGAACCGAAGAGGGCGATGGATGCGCTGCCAGAGCCCGAGGTGTTGCTGTGGGAGGAGTGCGGGTGAAGCCTCCCGAACGCCCAGTTAAACTGGAGTCTCTGGCACGCTCCCACAGAACATGCCTCCCAGCTGGTGGTGCCGGCGTGTGTTTGGGGTGTTACCTTGCTGTGGCTCCCAAGCCAGCTCCTGCTCACTCAGACCTGTGTCTCTCATGTTCTTTGAAGTCATTGTCTCTTTTTAAATCAGGAGGATGGGAACCTCTCCTTCCCAGTTGGTCTCTCCCCACCCCATCAACTTGCAAAGCTGTTTGGGTGTGGGAGCAGGGACTATCTGGTGGATCCAGTTCTTTCAGTGGGTTTGAAATTACAGGGCTGCGCCTTTTGCATTCAGCTTGGTCCTTTTTTCTGCTTTGGCGTATTCTGAGGTGGTCTGCTTGTCTGTAAAAATATATAGGGGGGGTACTGTGTATCGAGAAGATGCTGTGCAAAAGGTGGTCTGGCTGCAGAAATGGTTTCAGTGTGACTTTAGGCTTTGAGAACTCCTGAATTCACTGCATTTGTGTCTCAGTTTTTGAGAATCTGGGGTTTATATCTTAAAAAATTATATTCAAACTCCTTTACTTTCTTCTTAGAAAAAAGGGAAGAAGCAGAGATTTCCATCGTTGCTGGAGCAGCAGATGTTACAAGAGCAGAGATGTCTTCCCTCTAAAATGGCAGCCGTGCCAACACAGAGCATCATTTTAAGGTCAACCTTCCACCCTGCCAGAATTCCCCAATCACGTGTGCTGAGCCCCCTTCTCCTTGGACTTACCAGAAATACGTAACCCCTGAAAAGCCTACGCTCTGCCTAGGGCAGGGGTACCCGAGGGGTCTCTAGATGCTGCCCACGACCCACTGGTGACCAGCCCAGTGCCGGCAGCCGCTGATGGCAGAGCGCATTGGGAGGAGGGAGGAGCAGAGATTCCTGTGTCTTGAGCTGGTTGAGACTGACCTTAACGTGACCCTTGGTTTCTGTGTAGGGACCTGTGTGGTAAAAACTGATTAGCTGAGTTTTGTGAAATATGTGATGAAAAGTGTCACGTGAGTGAGAGGTTCCCTTGTACAATTGTAGAACAAAGACCAGATCTTTATGGAATCGCCTCAAAGTCCGTGCTGGAGCAGCTTGGAGGATTCGTTCCTGCATTACAGGGTCACAGCATTGCCATCTTTCATCTTTTTTCCTTAAATTAACAGTTCTTGGAACCTTGTGACTATGGGAAAGTTCTTCTTTCTTGTGCCTATGCTTGTGCAGAACAGCATGGAACCTGGAAGGCAAACAGAGTACCGCTTTCTTTTTTAATTTTCTCAGAGTTAAACCTTTTATTTCATAGCCGTGATGCTTTGAGTCTCTGGGAGTGGCAATGTGGCTCTGTGCTCCTGCGCTGTCTGCCGTGCTCGGTATCGATTCAGACGGGCTGGTTGTGGTGAGGGTTTTTTGGCCAGGAGACAGCCCAGTTGTGTTTGCAGCTGGCGAGTGGGCTGTTTCCCCGCAGCTGGAGTCTCTCCCCGTGTCACAGAGCCCTGGGTGAGGCTGTTCCTCTCACTCCTGTGTTAATGTCTCTTCCACCCTCTCTGTTTTCCAACCCCAGTCTTGCGTCCTGGCTACCGAGATGCGCCTGCCAGAAGGGAGTAGCAGATTAGTCACAGAATCTGGAGGTAAATCCTGGAAACGCTCTTAGAGCAGCACATCTCTGCTTGTTTTTCTGGTGTCCCAGTGTATCTTGGCCAGACGTCGCATAGGAGTGGAAGCTTTTACTTCTCTCTAAAAAGCCTTGTGTAGTTCATTAACTTTTTTTGGCCCATTCCAAAAGACGATGTTGTTCCCTTGCCTTCCAAACGGGGCTGAGGCTCAGTGCTCGGAACGGGGTGTCAGGAGCTGGGTGGGACTGCAGCAGGGCAAGAGGTTCCTGCCTGTCCTTCTGCTCTGCATCTGTCCAAACACTCCTGCTGTCCCACAGAGGGGCTCTGCTGGGCTGGGGAGGGAGCTCCATCCTGGGCACTTTGACTTCGGTGTGAGTTTTGCTTTTTTTTTTTCCCCTTCTTTGTCTGCTTGGCTTCTTGGAAGAGGGCTATAAAACGAGGTCAGCACATGGACTGCATGGTGAAACGGAACTGCTGGAGAGCTGGGCACAGGATCTGCCTCCTGCTGCTGCTGCTGTCTCTCTTCAATTATTTATGCTCCAAATGGATGAAGCGGTCGTTAGTGCGGGGCAGGGGAGAGGGTCGGCCCTCTCGGTGCGAGCGCCCGTCTGCAGCTCGTGAAAAGGAGAAGTGCTTCCTGCACAGGGAGTTTTGTCCCTTGAATTTCCATGAACTGCTCGCTCCTCCTGAGTCCAATGTCCTGCTGCTCTTGTGTGAATTGCCCAGGGCTGCTTTGGGCACGGTAGCCAAGTGTGTAAGTGCGACAGATGTTGTGCCCCGATCCCTGGTGGTGCTAACGAAGGAGGAGCAGCATTCACTTCACCCCAGGAGATGCTTGTGGCACTTGCTCAGCTGCCGGGTCGCAGCCTGCTGGGGCATTCAGAAGGCAGCTCACAGTTGCAGAGGTGACAACGTTGCTGCCACCTGAACGAAGGAGAAACCCAGTTCTGGGAAGCTCTTAGTCTCCAAAGTCATGGAGTATCTTACAACAGCTTATGCTCTCAAAAATGATCTTCACACTGATGCCATTCTTCATTTGATTGTTCCAGCAATAAATGTAAGGGGGTTATGACGGTTCCCTGCAAAAGTTGAGGAAAGGCAAGTCTAGAGGGAGAAACAGCTGCTGGAGTTCAATGTCTTCCAGAGCCCATATCATCCACCCTCAGGTTTAGTCTAAATTGCTGTTCATTAAATACTCAATAAAGTGGTCATCCTGGAAATGCCAGGGGGGATTCCCCATTCAGCCAGCTGGTTGCTTGCTCTGCCAGGCCAGGTTGGGTCCCTGCTGTGTATCTGTAGAGCTTTGCCGTTTAGTTTTGAATATTGAGTCGCGGGGGTTTCCCTAGCAGTGTGGGGACACTCTGCTGGCCACGGCGGTGGCTCCTGTGGCTGTGCTGTGGCTGCTGCCTACGTGGGCCAAAACCATCCTGGCTCTGGAGAGTGTTCAATACTTCAGGCACTTCTTGCTGAGATGTCTCTTGGCTAAGCCAAGAGAGTTCCTCTCCTGTTGTTTCTCTTCCAGTTCCAGTGGCTTCTGTGTTACTTTTTCCTGGGTAGCAGAGCAGGACCTGGCTGGTACCTTCTCCACTGACCTGCACAGCTTTCTCACCTAACCAACACTTTGTCCCGGTCTTGCCTGAGGCAGAGGTTTCCCTGAAACAGTGAAACCCCACAGACTAGTCCTCTAATACTCACAGAAGAAACATGTGGCATCTCCAATACATTGTGCGACTTCAGATTTTTGCGAAGTGTATGCAGTTGTTTCATAGTGTGCTGGAATAATTCCCACGTGGCCTGGATTGTGTCTCTGTGTGTGTGTCTGCAGTGTGGTTAGCCTCCAAGCGCAGGAAGAAATGTTTGTCTGCTGTTACACATTCCTTTTTTCCCAGAGAATTGTCCCTGGAGCTGCGAAGAGGTTTGGAGTCATCTTGTTCCCACAAGGGTGTTGAGGAGCGGGATTTGCGTGTGGTGCATCAGAAAAGCTGGGACCAGGTCCTAGAACACATACTCCCCGTCAGCGTGTGTGCTGCTGTCCATCCTGGCTTGGTGTTCCAAAAACATTGTTAAAAATAAGTAGTGGAAGGTGGCACTGTGGCTGCCAAGGGGAAGGGGTTGGGTGTGCAACGCTGTGCTGCAGGGACTGGCCGCTGATGAGCACAGCTTGGCACAGTGTTGGCCAAGAGCTGAAGAGGAACTGAAACCCTGCACAAGCATCTGCCAGGGTGTGATGCCAGGAGGTGGAGGAGAATTTTTTTTGTTCTAGGCTTTAGTACAACTGTCCACTCCTCAAGTCAAAAGAAAGAAACAAAAAAGAGAAGTTGGGGCTGAAGGCTCTGGAGGAAGGGTGTAGCCATCCCGCGCAGGGCAGGGATGCTGGGAGGATAGGAACCTCTGCGGCTGCACAGCCCTCAGATTGCACGGGCCCGGTGCCACGGCAGCGAGGGCTGCTGGAGGCTCGGGGCTAAGGCTCGGAGCTGCAATGTGCTGGAGGCCCTTGGGCTGAGGCTCAGGCGAGCTGGGGACTCTGGGGGGTGGGAGTAGCTGTCTGTCAGTCAGAGGGGGGACGCCCTTAACAGAAGCTAACTCCGTTTTTTAACTCGCCTCTCCATTTGGGTCTGATTTTCTTGTGGTGGCAGTGCAAGGCAGTGCCAGGACCGAGGTGTTGGCCCTGAGGTTGGCTGATGGGGGAGAGGAGCAGCGCAGGGGGGACCCGTCCCTCTCTGCCACTGCAGGGCTGCACGGAGGCTACTGGGAGCCGTGGGGCAGGAGAGCCAAGGCCCTTCACTTGCCAGTTTTGCTCAGCTCAGCCCTTTGCTCTTCCTGGGAACTTTGGGAGCGCCCTGTTTTTGAAGCTTGTTATCAAGTGTGTCCAGGGTGTGTGCATGAGGCTGGGATGGTTGATCTCTGCCTCACCCCTCCTGGATGGCGGGTGCCGTTCTCCCGGGATGACTCTGGCCGGGGAGCCGGGAGCCCGGTTTGAGCAAACAAACCGCGGGACGACGAGCACTGGCTCCTGGAGACTGGCCATGGGGAGCGAGCCCGTCCCACTGACCTCTGGACATTCTCAGTGCAGAAGGAAGGGAGGGGAAAACAGATCCACTAAATTAACTTGTGGGAAAAGAGGCTCCAAGGGCTTAACGTCTTCCTCCTGCGTTCTGCGAGGCAGAGCCCGCGGCGGTATGGACGTGCCCTGGCCTCCAGTGACGGTGTGTCGTTTTTACTTGCAGACCCCTGGTGCTTGGAGCTGTGTGAACACACAGGGGAGCGCAGGCCAGGCCTTTTGCTGCTTTAGTTTGTATTGCAGTTATTTTTAAGATCACTTCCCAGGCAAGCTGCTTCTCTTTCAGTCTCTTGCAATGTCTCCTGGCTATTTCCTCAGTGTGGGAATTATTCTAATCCTCCTGCCGCACTGAGCTCATTCTTGCTGTGATACGTACACACATGAAGTCTCTTTAGATCCTGCAGTCTTACGTGCATTTTTATTTTCAAATAAATTATATACTGCATTAATTATATACTCAGGTGAAATATGAGTCACAAAGGCATCTGCTCTCTGCCTGTCCTCCCTACATTGCCCCCTTGGCTGTGCTTTCTTTTTAGTTTAAAGCTCTCCCAAGTCGCTGCATTGGGTATTAAGTGAAGTCCTGGAAATATAGGTAAGTGGTGTTGGAAATGCCCATATGGAGCAATGGTAATTTCCCTCTGCCCAAGGCCTGCCATAAAAAAACGTCAGGGAGGTTTATGGCTTTTAGGATCCTGCAGATTTGGAGAGGTTCCAGCTCCTCGGAGGAGCTGGTGCCGGCTGGGATCAGACAGTAACAGCAGAAGCGTCCCAGCCTCCCGGAGCTGGTGTTTGCCCTTTTGTGTGCAATGGGCTGAGTCAAGGTGGCGGGGGTTAAACTCGAGGGATGGGGCTGGCCGCAGCGAAGCTGAGCTGCTGTGACCGCGCAGGGCATGATGAGCAGGGCACGATGAGCCGGAGCGTGTCGTCAGGACGTCGAGAGAGATGCTGCCCGAGACCGTCTCTCCTCTCCCGGCGGCTGCGTTCCCGGTCCCCACGCTGCGTAGGGCGTTTCTGCGACGCGGCCGGAGCAGAGCTCTGGAGCCCGGAGCTGGAGTCTGCGGAAGGGAATCTGCTCCTGTCTCACTCCCGCGGTTAAAGCCAAAAGCAACAAGTCCTGTATTTCTGAGGGAAGTGGATATCAGAGAGGACAGTTATTTAACAGGACTCGTTGCTTTTCGGGGCAGTTAATCCAGGCACATGCCTGGGGAGGACTCCAGGTCTGCTGAGCAGCCGATGGCTCTGGATCTGCTCTAGTCGGCCGGCAGCCCCGGGGCTGACACTTTGGAAGCTCAGACCAGGCCCACGGAGATGAGCAAGTCAGAGGTCACATAGATCTGCTTGGGATCCCGCGAACCATCACTGTGCAGCCAGAGCATGGCCTCTTGTCACTTGGATAAGCCTCCTCTGCCCTGCCCCACCACACTCAGCTCACGGCATTTGACTTCACAGCAGTTTAAATCAACCGGAGATGGCCGGATGGAGCCCAGCGCTCCTCTTCCTCAGTGCCTGCTCTGTTCAGCTGCTGGGCCTCCAGCAGAGAGGCGCGTGCCATCCCATAGCTGTGTGCTGGCATTGTCTTCAGTGGCTCTCATGACTGTCAGTGAAAGCCTTTCTGTTCGAGCTGGTGGGGCTGCTCCTCAGCAGCTGGGGAGGCTCCGGCCAGTGCCAGGCGTTCTGCTGCCTGGTGTGAATGGTCAGTGTCATCCGAACATCTCCTGCTCCTCCCGTGGCCACGCTGTCATGGGCAGGTGTCGCTCAATAGTGGGATTGTTCTCTTGGTAAACAAGCGATGGTGTTACTGGAGCTGCAGCGTGGGCATGGGGTCACTAACGAGGGATATCGTGGGGCTCATTAGTCTGAAAGCTCAATGAACCATCTTCTGTTTCTTTGCAAAGTGTGTGGATGGTTCTTCACATGTGCTGCTCCTGTGCTGCGTCTTGCACTCGGGCGTGTTTGGTGCCAAAGCGTGTCCCTGCGAGGCAGAGCTCACAGCACACACCTGTGCGTCTTGGAGGACTCGGGTCCCATCTATTGTGACATTAATGATGGTGGACGTCCAGGAAATGTCTGGGTGAGACCCCTGCTCTGGCTTCTGCAGACACCCTGCGTACATCCAAGGGCTGAGCTGATTTGTAATTCCACTGAATCCATGTGTATTGGACACCCAGGGCCTGTCCCCTGGGGGTTAGGGCTTTACCTTCATGACAAATAGCTGGTTTTCTTTATTATTTAAAAAAAAAAAAAAAATAGGGCATCCACCCACTTCTTGGCCAGCATCCTGCAGTAATAGCCCAGCGTGGGTTCTCTCCAGTGGAGCAGAGCAGGTCTTGCTTGGTATTCGTAAGGCAATGGGTTATAAATGAGCCTGAAAAGAAAAACCGATTTCCCCACTTAAAGCAAAATTAAATCAGGAAAGAGTCACATCAAAATTTCTTAAAGCTGGGCCATGAACTTGGGCTGCCACTGTTGATTTGATCGTGTACAGTGGGAATAGCCTGTTCCGGAGGCGTGTGGTGAGGGAGCACGTTCCCTTTGTGCCCATAAACCCAGACCCCTCTCCCTGCCCTCTCCTGGGCACTGGAGGGCAGAAAGACGGAGCTGAGCGCTCCTCGTCCTGCCCCGCTCTTCCTTCTTACCTGTGTGTGTGCCTGCTCCCGTTCCTCTGGGTTGCCTCGTAGGGAAGCACAATCTAGCAAATGCAATTTTTCCACTCCATTGCTTCCAAATTCTCCCGAACAGTGGGTATTGCTGCGTCTCGTGTGTCCAACAACCACAGCCTTCACAGTCAGATGACTTTCTGTCTTGTCTAATATCATCTTTAGTCCCGTTTCATGTCTCTGACTTCAAGAAATCCATTATAATCACTTCAAAAGTGACATTTTCATGAACTCTGCTCTTCCAGCGCCTGCTGTGTTAACATCTCCCATCTTCTCTCTCATGCACTTTACCATTCCTGCTGTTTTCTGGTGGAGCCCAGCGAGAAATCAGCAGCACCACTAAAAAAATCCACCAGAGCGAGGAGTTTACAATTATCTGTTCCTTCAGATCAGAACTGTATTAATGAGTCGCTGTTAACAATTTTGCCAGAGGGCAAGTGGAGTTTATATTGATGACTCTGACTGTATAAACTTTATAGTGGAAATGAAGACTGAAACGGCAGCCAGAGCTGTGTCACAGCAGCATTATCTGCAAAGAGCAGATGTTATCAAGAGCCCGGTTTGTTCTCTGTGAATGTCCCTGATGCGGTGACATTCGTTACTCAGCTTGGGGCACCAGCTTCTGAGATTGCTTTCTCACCCAGTCTCTGAGGGGAGAGAAATTGTTACTTCGAGGTGGAAGGGATTTTAGGAGGAGCGGGGCGATGCGATTCAGAACGTGTGCACGTTAATGACCCTGAGCGAGACGTGGGGCTTCCTTCTCTTGTCTCCCGCCCTCCAGCTGCACGCCCAGGTTTGTTCCTGAGGCTGTGGGTTTTGATGAGAAGAGAGGAAAAACGCCCCTCACAAATCAGGTAGAAAATACCGTCCCTGAGACTTTGTCAGGACAATACCAGCATTCCAAGTCTGACCCCGTCAAACTGGGCTGCCTGGTCTGGCCACAGTATTTTGTATTGAATTATCGCTGGTGCAATTTGCCAAAATTTGCCAATTGGGTTGTAAACCCCCATGGCTTCTTTGGATGATCACGGTGGCAGCTCTGATGTTCCTGGTGCTGAGCTCCCCGGGGCCTCGTGGCACGCCGGCAGGGCTGGCGGGGGGATCTGTGAAGCCCTCTCCTGGCCCACAGCCCGGCGGCTCCGCGCGGTGCCAGCCCAGGGCTGCCGCCTCTCCCTGCCCCGCATTGAGGGATCCCGCTTGCAGCGCCTCTGAGATGGCCGGCACGTTCGGGATTAACAAGGAGCTGACACGTTCCTCTGGAGATTGAAGGCCAGAGGATGAAACATCAGCTTTTCCACAAAAGCCGTTGTACAATAGAGTTATTTTAAAGGCAAATGTTTCAGGCAGTTTGAAGTAAGACAAACCAAGGGCCAGCTTTCTTTAAATACGGATGAAAGTGCCCCAGTCGTTTGAAAGTGAGAGGAGCAGGGTACCTCCTCTACTTCTCTAACTCTGGCTGTGGTGAGCAGCCCCACGCCGTTCCCCCGCCGTGGTGCAGCTGTTTCAGTCACTGTGTAGCAGGAGCTCTCGCCATCCCAAGGGCTGGGCTGCTGCCGCCGAGGAATTCACACACCTGGTGCCAGGCTTACAGTGCCTTTCATGTGCTGTGCTCTGCGGATTAGGGCCAGGAAAGGGGTTGGCGAAGGAAAATAACTGGGAAAATACTGCAGGAGGTAGGTTCCAGGCTGCTCTGAATGGCTCTTTCATCTTTGTCTCAAAAAATCAGTAAGAGCCATAGCTCTGTGAAAATGGCTTTGCAAGGAGGATGGTGGAGCTCATCAGTGACAGAGCCAGCTAACACTTTGCTTTCTGGATTGGAACTGAAACTTTTACAATGGTGCCTCTTTTTTAGGAACGTTTTTTGGCTGAGATGCTCCATTGTGGATGAGTGTTCTTGACGTCTCATCCCATCTTGTTTCCTTGAAAATTGTCCTCTCTGTCCTCCTCCAATCTCTTCCTTAAACCCTTCCTGTGCGTCCTTGGCCGCAGCTGGCTGGTGGGGAGTCCCTGTTTGTCTCACTGGTGGTGCTGCTTCCTGACAGAGCCCTGCGCCTGTTTTCCCCTACCCTTCTGATGGCAAAGCCTTTGGGCTGGGATCCCCTTTGTGCCGAGACTCCCCACAGCAGGAAAGACTCATGCAGGCTTTGCCATTGCTCATCTCTTCTTGTCTTTGCAGTGTTGATAGTTGGGGCCATTCCTGCCTGATGGGACTCCTCCTGTGCCCTGCTCCCCCTGGATGTGCCGATGGCATCAAGGCTGGCAGGGCGAGGAATCTGAGAGCAGGGCAATGAAGCAGCTGTCTGCTATAGCGAGAACATCTGTATGGACTGGGCTCCTGCAGTTTGGGAGTGGGCGCTTCCACCTTTAAAATCCAACTCTAAGGCTCTTGCGTAAACAGTGAAACAGGATCTGCTCCCAGGGGAACAGTTTATATAGTTAAGTCTAAGTATTACTGGAAAAGGAAAATACAACCTTCGTCATCTCTAACTCTGCCAGGGCACTGCTGTCCTTATGTCTGCGGAATTCCTTTTGCACAGAGGAAGCCTGGTTTGCCTGGGAAGAGAGGGTTTTTTTCTTGAATTTGGTTACTTTCTGTTGCTTTTAATATAGTAATGAGTTCACAGCATCTCCTCCATCTCCTCAGATCTTGCTGTCTGGAATATTCAGCTCCTTCTCTGGCCGGAGGCTGGGGCGCAGTCATCCTGTTCTCCTCCTGCTGCTCAGCCCAGGGATGTCATGGGATCAAGAGCAGCACGTGTGGTCCTGAGTTCCAGGTTTGCATCTGCTTGTAGGAAGCCCTAGAAATACGTGGCGTGTGATCCATAGCTGTGCACACAAGGATACTCTGCTTCTCTATCCCTTGCATTTGCAACAGCTCCCGTCACCCCAGCGCTGTGCCCAGCGCTGCTTTGGCCAGTTGCTGCTGTGGCAGACGTGGGGCCAAGGCCATGGACATGGGCTGCGGTTGGGTTGGACCCAAACAGTGTTTGGGTCACAGTAGCTGTATTTGTGGACAAAATGGCCCCATCCAATGGCTGCCATTGCAGTGAGACTGGGAATTCTGGAAGAGACCCACAGAAGCTCAGTGCGTTCCTGTGTAGAGCAAAATCTGGGGTGAGGGGAGGAAACCGTGACCATGCAGGAGGGAACTGTGGGACAATGATGTGTCTTGGCCGTTACTGCTCGAGGCACTGTTGGATACTGCGGTCGGTTTAGGGCTTCCAAGAATGAGACACTGATTCATCTGTGGTCAATGTGTTTTTAAAATGATGCCACTAAACTGTCAGTCTGGTTTCTCTTGGCCAAGTGTGGTCATTGCAAGGCATTTTTCCTTAGGACTCCCCTGTGCTGGTGACCTGAATTTCCAGCCTCCTTGCTCAGCCTGGTTCCTCAGGCGTTGGGTTAAGTATCGCCTGATGCAGGTTGGAGAATCCTGCTGCCACCTTGGCCACTGTGGCCACCTGGACAGTGGGGCTGTGCTGGAGAGGCCACAGGGCTGTGCGGACAGGATCAGTTGCCAGAACAAACCATTTCCAACGCTGTGTCCGTGTGTCTGTGCAGTGCAGGCGTTTGAGGTCCATCAGTCAGAGTGGGACAGGGGGTGATCAGTGTGGTTTGAGTGAGTCTGACAGCACCGAGCTGCGGTTTGTCCCCATGGCTCTCCTGGGGGGGGATCTGGGGAGCCGGGGGTCCAGCGCGGTCCCCAGTGGAGGAGTGCCATCCCCTGCTGTTAACGCAAAGCCCTTCCTGCCAGGTTTGTTCTTGCGGGGGAAGGAGGGAGGGTGGAGGGTTTGGGTGGCAGCTGACGGGGAGGCAGAGATTAATGAAGTGTTGAGCCCTTAATGGGGAACATGCTCCGTTGACTTGGGTTTCCCTCCCCACCCATCCCGCTCGTTTTTAATCGGTGGCACAGTCTTGCCAGCGGCTTGAGAACGGAAGTGATTTCAGACTGGGGTGACCTCATCCGTCTCCAGCTCCGAGGTGGAGCAGCGTTTGGAGCCGTGGCCGCAGCTCTGAACGACGCAGGCGAGGGCTGAGGCTGCCGGAGAGCCCTGTGCTCAGCAGAGCGCTCTTGGCAACCACGGGGCGGGATCCGGCCCCGACTCCTGCTGCCCTCTGACAGCCCCCCAAGTGTGGGTCTTGGTAAGATGCAGCTCCAGCCCTGTGAGGTCCTGGCATCTCGCCCCGATTACCAGGGTTTAAGGCTCTTTGGCGATGTCTGAGCTGTTGTGCTGCTCTCTCCGATGGCTGTGGCCTCTGCGGGGAGGGGACAGGGCTGTGATGTGACCCCGTTTGTGCTGGTGGGGGGAACGGCCCCGCGGAGGAGCAGCAGCCGTGTTGGGAACCAGCCTGGCGCCGCTGCTGGAGGAGAGGGGGTACTGGGCTGCTGGGCTGTGGCATGGGCTGTGGGGGTGGTGGTGGGGTTTTCATCTTTCTGTTCTCATCTTTCTACGTGCTAGAGTGGGGGACACGTACCCCCCGGGGGGGGGAGTCCAGCCACTTTCCCTTAAGCCTAGTTGTCTTCTGGCTCGGGCTCAAGCTGAAGAGGAGCTGGGCTGTGTCGGGCTATGGGTGGGAAAATAAAAGCAGTCTTTTCTCATGTCCCTGTGGCAGCAGAGGAAACTTCCCATGGCTGGGTAGGCACTATTGGAGGGGGATAAGTTCACTGGAGGAATTTGCTTTTCCCTTGGCCTCATCCCAGGTGGTGTAAAGACTCCTCCTTGGAGATAAATCCTCTCCCACCACCACTAAATAGGGAGAGGTTAACTGTTTGTGGGATCTAGGAGGAGACTTCCCCCAGCCATCCTGCCCCTCTTCCCTGGTGCACTGGGAGCAGGGACTGGAAACAGATCCCGTCATGACTGTGTCACAGTAAGGACAAGAGTTTACAGTCCCGTTTTTCTCAGGGTTGTCTCCATGCCTGTATGTGATGGAACAATCTAAAAGTGCATGGACAAGCAGGGATTTTGCACAGAAATGTCCCTTTTGTCCCCTCCGCTCAGCATCCCGTAGCCATGCCCGTGACACTGGCAGGTGACTGTCCCCGGCTGGGTGACAGGAGCTCTGCAGTGTCTGTGAGAAGGGTTTGGGTCAGCAGAGCCCCAAGGGAGGCCTGTGCTGCTGCCGGTGGTGCCAGCGCTTGCTGCCGGGCAGGCTCAGGACCTTGGCAGTCCCCTGCCATCTGCGGCTCCTGCCCGTGAGCCCCAGCAGCAGCCCAGAAAGGGGCCATTGAGCCCCGAGCCCTGCCTGTTGCCAGAGTCAGGAGGGCACAATAAAGAGGATGTGTCCGGGCGGCAGCCTGCAACGGGCTCGTGTGCCGGGAACAAACGAGCCTTTGTGCCAGGCGCTGCCTCCAGTGGGAGGTTTGTCAGCTCCGGAGCCGGGATGCTGGTGTGGGGCTCGGTGCCCAGCCCCGCCGTGCTGCTCACGCCTCCCCCTCATCCCCCCTCAGCCTGGTGGCCGGGTCGCTGGTTCTTCGTCGCTGTGGGAGGTCTCTGCAGCAGGTCCCGCTTGCCCGAGCGTGGCTTTGCCCGTGGGCTGAGTCGCTGCAGGAGGCAGGACCCTCCTGGCCTCTCCAGTCCCGTGCTTAACAGCCCGGCTGCTCCGTGCCATGTGTGTGGCCTGGAGCCCTGCGAGTACAGGCTGTGTGTCCCCTGCAAGGCATAAAGTCCCCAGGAGCAGCCTCAGGGTGGCTGGGACAGAGCTGTAATGGAGCAGGATGGCAATGTCACTGTATCTGGGGCTTTGAGGAGAAGTATCTCTTGGGAAGAGTTCAGCAGAGTAGGGCTGAGTGGGGCTGCTTGACAATATGTGACAGCAAAATCAGACCGGAGAAGCGAGGGAAGCTCTTGCACTTGGGCTGTGACACCAGATACACTCATTACAGGAGGATGCGCTTTAGAGAGAGCTGTCTTTGCTGGCTGTTGAGAACGGACTTGAGGTCTGTCTCCTGAGGTTCCTCTCCCCTGGCCGCTCTCCCGTCTCTGGTTCCATCTCCGTGAAGCTGCGTGGGATGCTCTAGGCTTGTGATTTTGGGGCAGTTTTGTCCGGCTGGTTGCCACTACTGCAGCATCACAGCGTGCTACTGCTGCTTTTGTTCATGGTATGGCCTGGTATTTCATCCTTTCTCACCTAAGAGCACTGTTCTCCAGGACAACTCAGTCCCACTCTCTCCAAGCAAGACTATGAAGATTTTGTTGGGAAGGAAAGGAGAGGTTAGTGCATGTTCTGCTGCTCTCTGCTGTGGTTGTGAATCCACCACAGGCACCAGCTCTTCCAAAAGGAGGAATCGCTGAGGGCAGTTGCAGGGCCCTGGAGGTGGCCTGGGAGGAGCATAAAGTCTCTTGTGGCTCTGAAAAACAGTGTCCGCTCAGAGAGGAAGCAGCAACCACAGGAAAGGGGTAGTTGCCCAACACAAATTGCCAGGAATTAAGCAATCTGTTTCAAGGCATGAAACCTCCTGTTGAGCAAGAGGACCATTTCCCCTCCCAAGGCAGGTGTGACAGGTAAAACGAGGCGGCAGAGTCCTCCCGCAGTTCAGCTGCCAGACGGGGCCAGTACTGCCTTAGCCCTCCCCACACAGGGTGTCCCCCGTTTGCTCCCTTTCCTCCTCCTGGTACCATTTTCAGAAGCCTCCCAGACACTGCCGTCCTTCGTGCTGCCGTTTGTATCTCCTGTGCTTTTGTGCTGGGACTGTGCGGGCACCGCTGGCACCTCCACAGGCGGGTGCGTGGCTGCCCCAAGTAGCACGTATGTAAAAATGAATGCATGAAAAAGGAGTTTAGGTAAAGATCTCTGCAGCACCCTGATATAGAAAGAAGTAGCTGATAATTTTGGGACCCTGGCTTATCAGTGGCGGGTTCTCTTTGGCTTTGTGGAGGGCAGAGCAAGAGATGTGGGAGCAGCTCAGCCGAGCCCCGCTCTGCTGCGGTGCCACACACAGCAGTGTGTCAGTGTGCTGGGGCTGGCTGCGGGGAGCAAGGTCCCCGTGCCCATGGGTGGGTGTATGATGGAGCTCGACAGCCACACCAAGGTGGGGGGCTGCGGTGCCTCCCGGGAGTGTCCCCTGCACTGAGGGGAGGTGCTGGGTGGCTCAGGGAGGGGAGTTCAGACGGTGTCTGTCCCGCTGGCTCTCGGTCCCCATGTGCTGGGGGAGCAAAGTCTCTCTGGAGTCCTGTGCTCTGTCGCCGCTCCTGTGAGCCAGCCCGTAAGTGGAAACAGATGGCGTCATCTCAGCGGTTGGTAGGAATCTCTCACTGCTGCAAAACTGCTAATGAAGTCTGGGGCTGGGCCGAAGCAGACCGGGGCTGACGGGACGTGCTGGCTGGAGGCTCTGTGCTGGGACGCCTGCTGTCACCTCTGCAGAGCACTGCGATGCTGAGCCGACCTCCCAGCCTGGCGAGCGGTGGTGTCTCCTGCAGCAGCCGCAAACAGGGTCCTCACCTGGGTACCACAGAGCCAGCAGAACCTGTCTGTGGCCGTCAGTCTTGGTAAATAACCCACATGGGCATCCTTACTGTGAGTTCCAGACCTTGCGTATCACACCTGCCTTGGGAATGGCACGGGCAGCTTCCTGCCATCCAGCACAATCTCTCCTGAGACTCTGAGCCAGGTAGTTCTCCCTCCAAGGGGGTCTTTAGCTCGGTTTCACAACAAACTCGGACTAACTATTCTCATTTGTCCCTTGCTGGTCAGCATCTCTGATAACTCAGCAGTTACTGACAGTTACTCTTAAGCTTGGAAGAAACTTTGTTTAAATTCCCTTTGACAGACAGCACAATTTGATTTATATTTTCCGTGACTTGAAGTTTTCTCCCGTCATCCCTGTGTAACAAAAGGTGAATCTCCAGTCACACTGCCAGGCACAGAGGTGGTGAGTTTGTGCGGCAAAGGTGCAACCGGGCTCGGTGTTTGCTGGAGCAGAGAGGTGGGGGAGACGGGCAGAGGAAGATGTTGGAGAGCATCCCTTCATTCCCTTTCTGGTTATTCTGACGGCATCTCCCCAGCCGTGGCCTCGGTGGCTGTGCTGGAAGGGTACAAGGACTGGTGTGAACACTGCACGGCCACCTCGCCACCGGGAACTGGGGAACAGTCCTCGGGTACCGGTGCCACTGCCCAGAAAGCCACTGCTTGGTGGCATGGGAGAAGGACAGGCATCTGTGTGCTCAGTGAGGACTTCATCTGGGCACCTACTCCTGTGGCACAGACAGCTCTGATTTGTCCTGATTTCATCGTTGCTCCATCTCTGCCTCAGGTTTCCTGCAGGAGAGTGTTACCTTTTCCTGAGCGCGTCTCACGCCGTTGCTGGTGGTCAGGTGGACTTTCCTTGGCCCTACCCAAGAGGAGTGGTTTGCACCACTGCTCAGAAATCGAGGTGCGCTGCAGCCCCAGTGCAGCCCATTGCTCCCGATTGCTAACAATATCACACGTTTTAATCACACGCATTTCGTGTCTCAGTCGGGAGAAGGGGCAGGGTGCAGGTGTTTGCCGGGCTGAAAAGGAAAATGCTTCTGCAAGGACATACTCCAGCTGTTGCACAGCTCACTCTGCTGTTTATATTGACCCAAGAGCAGCATCCAGGGGAGGAAGGGAGCAGAATTTCCCTCTGACTAATGCTGCTGGATCGTGCAGGGCTGTGGGGGAACTGCCAGCCAGAGAAACCATCAGGAGAAAAAAGGAAATGGAATCTAATGATCCGTCTGCAGAGACAGACACAGGTCCCGAGGTGGGGCCTGGCCCCGGGCAGGCTGATGTGCGCAGCCAGGTTTGCACAGAGTGGTGTGGGGGCTCTGGGAAAGGGGGTCCCGAGGGTCCCCCCCGGATGGCAGATGGCCGAGCACGTGTCATGGGGAGCTGGGTAAGGCTAGAAGCCACATGGCTGCGTTTGCTGGGGACGCTGCCCGGGCAGCACTTTGCAACAGGGAATGGCTGTGCCGCGTCTCGGTGGAGCAGGGGCAGAGCTGGGGGAGGCGAAGGGAGCAGGGTAGAGCCTGGCACCCTCTCAGCAGGGTTCTCTCCATCAGAGGAGCTGGTGGTGCAAGGCCAAGGTGAGGAGGACACGTTCTGTCCCCTCTGTGAGCGTGCACAAGGACTGCACTTTGTGTTCCTGCAAGCGACGGCGCCGGGGCAGATGATAGCAGGGAGGGAGGGTGAGAGACCGGACCTGGGGTCCGAGCGCTGGATGGAGACCTGCTGGAGACCCCTGAGGAGGGAGGAGGTGCCGCTGCCTCCTGGCTGTGGAAAGCAGCAGTCCTCGGCCTCGGAGGGAGCAGAGGTGCTGGGGGTTATTCCTCGCAGGCTGGGGCTGCCTTTCCTCTCTTTGGGTGTCTCCCAGACTGATGGTTGCATTAGGGAGCTGTCTTTTTTTTCTCCTTAACTAATGGAATTAAAAATGATCTGGTGAGCTAAAGAGTGGGCTCATTCTCCTCTCTTGTGGGCATCAGCTGCCCCTAAAGTATGTTAATTGTAGCTGGGAGACCCGGACAGAGGTTGGGAGCTGCCCCAGGACAGTTGGCTTGTGTTCTCCCGGTATTGTTGTCAGGAGCCTGCTGGGAGGATGGCAGGGTTACGAAAAACCTCCTTGTACAGCTGGGAGCGCCCATGAGGTGAGTGTAGTGGGGATGAACCAGGAGCGTCCCTGCTTGGGTGGAGCATCCCTTTTCCAGCCTTATTCGTCCCCTGCCTCACTCTCCCGGTCCCCGCTCGGTGTGCTGTTTGCAGGTGTGGTGCCCCAGCCCACAATGCCCTCCCTGGTGATGCCCTCGGACTTGCCCCCGCTGGACCAGGCTGAGTGTCTCGGGATGCTCAGGGGCCGAGATGTCCTCTCCGGTTCAGGATTCAGCCTCTTTGGTAGACAGGCCTGATCCTGCATCCCTTACTCACATGAGCAGTCGTCTCTATTTCAATGGGACTACTCGGTGAGTAAGGATCGCAGGATTGGGACCACTACCTATAACTTTAAAATGGACCTTCTGTAGGATCCTGTACCCAGTCTCTTTCTGTTCATGTTTGTTAAAGTGCATCAAGAGCTTCCAAAACTGCAGATGCTCTTGTCATTGGGATGGAGAACCCGAGAGCTGGAGAAGCAGTGCCCTTCCATTTCTGAGGATAAATCACCGTTATTTTCCACCCTCTCCCTCCAGAGGGCTTCCAGCCCAGCCAGTCTCCGTGCCATGGAGCAATGTGTACCTGTTTGTCTCCCAGGCATTCCCGTTCCTGGCTTCCCGGGGCTGGCAGGGCTCTGCTCTGCCTCTTGCTGCTTTTCCCAGCTGTGGCTTTGAGAAGAGAGGCAGGGAATCTATTTAAGCCTGATTTGTGCTGCAGAGCTGGGGGATGAACAGAGGGAAAGCTGAGCAGTGGTGGTGCTGAGAGCCTGCTGCAGACCTTCCTGCGCCGCCTGGCTTCTCCTCCCGCCTGAGCAGGCTAAATTTGGAAAGCTCTGTCCTTTGCTAAGGTTTTGAACGTGCTCGCAATTAGAGGTGCCGGTGCCTGCGACCCTCCGCAGGGCAGAGGCACGAGGGCTGGGGGTTTGATCTGTGCCTCGGTTTCTGCCTGGCCCTGGTTGGGGGGAGCCCCCGTGGGACCCGCTTCTTCTGCGGGACCCGCTTTTCTGTGGGCGGCTTCTCCCTCGCGTGGAACGTGTCGGTACCGCACAGGGAAGGGCTGGTGGAAGCGGCTCCTCCTGGGAGGGGAGAGCAGCCTGGCCTTCCCTGGAAGAGTCCCTGCCAGCTCCACATCTGCCCGATTTGTTACGTTTTGCAGATTACCCTAACGGAGGAGCAGAGGAGCCGGGTGTGACAAGGGCTGTGAACTTGCTCCAGAGGGAGTCACGAGTTTAAACAAGTGGGAGGCAGTTCATGGATGGTCCTTTTTCAGAGCTGGAAGCGGAGGCATCGCGTGAGTCACACGGTGCCTCTTGGGACGCATGAGGTCCTTCAAGTGGAAGCCGGGAGCACAAATACCTTTAAAACGGAATTTGATAGATTTCTGGAGGGATTATGTGAGGAAGCAGCAGTGATCCTTGAGCGGAAATTAAAGCTTGACCTGCAGGGTAGGTAAAAGAAAAGAGAGGGACCTGGTTGCTGGGTTGTTTGTGCTCATGGCACTGTACGTACAGGAGATTAATCCAGGGCCTTGGGATTTCCGCAGTGTCGGTCTGGTTTCTTGCTTTTCCCTGAGCATCAAAGGATGAAGCCTGGCGAGAGTCAGGGCTCTGATGCTCCCAGTAACCGCTTACACAGAGCCTTGCTTGCAAGGTCAAGGTTAAATGAATCATCAGAGTTTAGATCAGCAAGGCGTTTTCTCTTGGGTCAGGTGAGCAGGAACATGATGGGGAGTGACAGCTCTGCTGGTGGTAGAGCAGGGAGCCCAAACCTTGGGGGTTGTACAGCAGATCTCTTGTTGGAGGAGCAGGCCAGGGTTTACGCGGGGCATTTCCAGGGGCTGTGTGGAACAGGACGGGCCATCAGGAAGGACTGGGCTGGTTTGGCTGTCTTTGGGAAGTTTGCCCATGGACCAGCCTGAGCCAATGGCTCTGGGTGTGTCAAGCATCACATCTGAGGGACACGGACGTGTCCTCGGCCCCTCATTTCGCCTTGGTGACTGGATAGGAGAGAAGCCAAGATGAGCATCTGTAGGAGAGGCAGAGGAGGCTGAGCATGGGACCAGTTGACCCTCCTTCAGCATTTTGAAAGCCGTATCGTTGGCCACACAGTCTTAAGATGCTCTTCAGAGCCAGGACCTATCCTTCTGGGCTTCTTTTCCTGATCTGACTCTGCATTCCTAGGCATGGCCTCCTGGCTGGAGTTCCTCCCTGGCTGCCTATCCTGAGAGCAAGTGTGATGTGTGAGAGCTCATGCCGCTCAGGACACAGTAGCTCCTTGTTCCTCTCTGCACCGTCAGCACCGCTCCTGGGGCCATGAACAACACTGTGGTTTTGTTGCAACCAAATCATTGTTGACTTCATCTGTGATCCCAGCTCAGAAGAATGCTCTGATTTGGTGCAGTGGGCTTGTGGGGACACAGCGTGTCTCCATGTACCCATGGAAGATGCTTGTGGTTGGTGGCCATGTGGCCTGTGGTCCCCAGAAAAATGGTTTACCAAGCCATGAGAATTCATGGGGGATGGAAAGGGTTTGTGAGCAGCCATTGGGGTTTATGGTGAGGAAGGACTGGTGAAACCTCTGTGTTATCTCAAGTACATTTGGATTCATCTTTGGTCTGCCCAGTGCGGACAGTGTGAGACCTTCATTGCTCCTCAGTCATGCACAACCTGCAGACTTCAGAGGTTGCCTTTCCTCAGCTTGCAGGATGGCAGCATAGGTAAACCACTTTTCTTTTTCCTTCTTCTTTTCTTTTTTTTTTTTCAGCATGTGGCGTGTTTCTAAGACCTTTTCACTCTCACAGCTGCCCCTAGACTTTAGGCCACTGGGGACCTTGCAGTAACGTGGTACCTTATGGCAGAACCTGGTGTCGGCCACACTTGGGGAGCGCAGTGGAGGTCCTGGGTTGTGACCAGGGCAGACCCCACTGACCGGGTGCTCTCTGGAGCCACTGCCAGAGACATGCAGTTCCCAGAGGAGCAGCGGGAACAGCGGGAGCAAGGCAGGAGCGTGGCAGCAGTCGGGTCCTTCCCCGTTGGTGAGCAGAAAGCTGCTCAGGAACCTGTGTGGCAAGTGGCAGGTTCCTCCGGCACCACCGGTGTTGCCATCCCGTGTGACTTGATTATACGTGCTGTGATATTAACCCCCCAGTTCCTGGAATCCTGTGATTATATGAGATGATCAGCTGTTGTCTGTTTCAGAAGAATTCCTGGTGAGTTTCTATGGCTGCAGAGGAAAGCAGGTCTGGTTCAGAATCCAAACCTGAGGTTTGAATGATTTTTCTGTGCGTGCCAGGCTGTTGCTGGGCTGGGCACTTGTGCTTAACAAACACACAGATGCTTCTTTATTTTGAAATGTCTGCAGAGCTGGAATCGTTGCTGTAAGGTCCAAAATCCATCAGCTGCTGTTCCAGTTGGATTCAGAGGTGAGGCTGCGATACAGCCTGGACTAGGCAACAGATGGACCAGCACCACGGGGAGGCAGATCCACCTCAACTGGGACCAGGCGCTGGGGGTTAAGTTTGGACCCAGCTTTTTTTGGGAGCTTTCTGGACCCTTTAGCCCGTCACGCTCACAACCAGAAGCAGTGCGTTTTCGCCACGAGCAGGTTTCTTTGCAGAAAACCTTTGTCTCGGCTGCATCAGTGGGGATATTTAAGAAATCCTCCAGCTGAATAAGCCGGTCTGACAAAAGGAGTCAGGCTCATGGCTGGGACAGCATCCGGTTCGTGCGCAGCGGGACACTGGCAGAGCGAGAGACAGTGCGGCCGCGGTGGCTTTTGTCCTGTCCTTGCTGGCAGGCTCCTCCCGCAGCACAGGCAGGAAATCCCGGGCAGCTGCCGTGGGAGCCCTCTCCTCGCCTTTCCTCTCCTCCTCCTCGCCTCTCCTCGCCCGGCCGCCGCGCCGAGGCCGGCCGAGCCAGCCCTGCGTGTGTGTGCATGCGTGGGCGGGGGGGCTGCCGCATGGATTTAGCGAAGGCTGGGACGGAATACATGGGTTGGGGTTTTTTCCCTTGGCCCGCGGTGGCTGTCCGTCCTGCCGGCCGTGGTTATGGATTCGATCATTATTCAGGAGCGGTTAGTGGAGCGGCTGCTTTCTCCCCGGACGCAGGCACAGCGAAGCCACCCGGCCAAGCTGAAGGTACGGGGATGTATTTATAGCGCCGTGCGAGCCGGGGAGCAGCGGGGACAGGAGGGGGAGGATGGTGCCCGAGCAGACGCGTGCGGCAGGAGATGGGAGCTCTGAGGAGCAGAGGAGCGGAAAGACGCCGGTAAGGGGGAGATGGCGGGGACAGGGAGGAGGGAGCAGCCGAGCTGGACAGCTGGGAGATGCGCGACATGTTTTAGTGGGGTTATTTGATGCAGTGATTCCCTCTCTGAATGGCGTGTGTGTGCCTGGGGGGGCTCAGGGCAGGAGGCAGCGCTGTGTGTGCCCAGACACAGCCTGCTCTGTGTTAACGCTGTGCTTTGCTCGCCGGTTCTCCTTCTGCGGCAGCAGATGCTGGTGGGCGAGTGGATTTGCTGATACTGCCATGCTCAGCCCCAGGCCCGAGGCAACCGATGTCCTCGGGAGATGCCCCGGGGGCTGTTCGTGTTATGAATTTATGCTGCTTTCTGGCAAAGGATCTGCTTCTCCTCTGGGGCTGGGCTGTGCGGATGTGGATGTGGCGGCCGTGCCTGGCCAGAGGGGAGCGGCTGGAGGAAGGGCTGCCCAGGAGGGGGCTGGATGGCCCGCGCTGGGGGCTCTAACACCCAGAGGGACCCCTCGAAGGAGGCAGGGGCATGAGCTCCATCATTTCTGGGCTTTGCTACAGACCTGGGGTAGGGGCTATTCTTCAAATTTTCTGAGGTCCAAGTGTTTTGTTTTAGCCCTTTTGAACATATCCAGCAAGGCCCCATTTATCCCCAGGCTGAACAGTGAAGTCACACAAGATCTGGGTTGATTTAAACAGCACGTCCACCAGGGAGGTGAGGAGGGATTGGGTATGGCAGGAGCGATGGAGGCCGTGCTCTGTACCCCGCTGGGAGGTACAGACAGCCCTGCCGACACCTCGGGGCCAGGGATGGCTTCTCCTCTGTGCAACAGATCCCAAATATTCCTACCACCGACAGGAACAGGACCCGAACCCACCAGTGCTTTGTTCCTTGGCTTGAACTCTCAGGGAAGGGCCTTGGCCAGGCGGTGGTGGATGTGAGGACGCAGCGTGTTGCTGTGATGTCCAGGGGACCAGCGAAGGTGTGCTGGGAGAGCACAGACATGTTTTGCTTCGCCTGGGGTGCTTTGGTTTGTAGCAGGGCCCCAAAGGTCGGCCACATCTCTCGGTGGCTTCTGCTGCGGCGTGTGGGGCACGTTCCCAGGCCAGTGGGAACAAAGGCAGCCCGTGGAGGAGGCGGTGGGAGAGGGGGGCTCCTTCTGCCAGCACAGCCCTTCCCGACAGCTGGGGCTGGGAGGGAGCCACGGTCCAGCCACCGGCTGTCCCAGCGTGGGCCAGTTCAATGGGAGCTGGCTAGCGAGGGTCAGGAGTGTGTGGAGGGGGCTGTGACACCTCCAGGAACACCCTGCATCCAAGTCTCTCATCTAATTAATGGATTTTAGCTTTTCACAACCCAGAAAGCCACCTGCCTCCTTCAGTAACCCTCTCAACCCCCGGCCCCCCCTTCAGTGCTCTCCATCCCATGCGTTGCTGCTCTGTACGTAGCGTCCGTGTTCGGTCCTAATGAAGATGGTGAGTGGTGCAGAGCTTTGAGCAGGGGAGACACCAGGCTCAGGAGGCTCCTTAAGTGCGATGTTGATGTTGGCACACTAGCAGAGATGGTGGCACATGCCTGTCACAGTGCTCCAACGTGGCTGGAATGGGAGGCCTCATTGGGTGTCTCAAAGCCAAGATGAGGAACCGTGGGTCTAGGCTGGCCGTGGTGCAGGGACCACACTGTTGTTCCTGAGAGAAGGCTGTTAGAAGGAGGGGATCCCTCCCCACGATTTCCCCTGCATCTCCTGCCCTCACCCTTGGCAGACACGCTGGCCACCAGCTCCTGGCTGGGCTCTGCCCTGTGTCTGAGGCTGGTCGGAGGGAGGCATGGCCGGGGACAGAGCTTCTCCCCGTGTGGCTCTGGCTGCCTCCCCCTGCGAGGGAAGCTCTCCTCTCGGCGTTGCCCTCAGCACTGACCTTCCTTGCTGCGAGGGAAACGACCGCATGAGCCACGGGTGAAGGGCAGCGTCCTGCACCCGCCAGGATTTCCTCATGTCAAATGTTGTGATTCCAGCGAGCTGTGGGGAGGTAACCGGAGGTACAGAAAATCCACGCTTTCTTGGTTGGGCTGAACAGAAAAGAGATCAAGTTCAGCCAGTTACACTCGGCTGAAGTAGGTGAAGTTGCACCAGGGCTCAGCTCCCCCGTGTCTTCATTGTCAGTCCTTACTCATCTAGGTTAAAAAACAAAGAAAAAAAAAGATAAACACACCCCGAGCCTCAGCTATGGCTTTATTAGCACGTCACTAGTGTATTTCACGTCAAGTTACTGGAGAGAGCAGGTGCTCGTGGTCTTTCCAAATTCTGGTAAAGTCAGGGAGGTCTCTTCCCCCTCCAGCCTGGAGCTCGGCTGTGTGAGGAGCACAAGGGGAAGGTGCTGTGTGTTTGTGCCGCTCGCGGGGCAGCACTGGACCTTGCACGGCAAGGCGCAGGCTGTTACGTGTGCGCTTCGGTTGTGTTCATGGATGTGCGTCACTGGGAAGCAAAGCAGCCGGGAGGCAGCCCTGGCACCGAGGGACATGGGCTGGAAAACGACCCTTTCTTCCTTGTTTTATTCATCTTGCTATTATCCCATTTCTCGCTCTGCTTTGCACTGCCCATGTTTACCCTTTACTGAGCCGTGTTGGTGGCAGTTCGCAGTGTCCCCCGGGCAGGCATTGCATTGCCACGTGCAGCTCATTGGAGCTGCCATCGCTTCTCCCCTGGGCTCTGGCTGCTTTGGGCTGCCCCCCTGCTTTGGGCTGCCCCCCTGCTTTGGGCTGCCCCTGCCTTTTAGCTCAGCCCTCAGAGCTGCCAGTGGAGCGCTTTGGGGCGCTCTAATTCTCCCCACTTCTCTCTAGTTTCATTTGCTCTGTCCCTTCCTGCCTTTCTGGGCTGGGGGGCGGTGAAGCAGCACTGCTTCAGCCAGGGGGGTGAGGTGAGGGGGACCAGAGCCCATGGTCAATCTGTCTGTCAGGACCAAAGTGACCAGGTCTGAGACACAAACCAAACCTGACTTTCTAGAAGGCAGTGACCGTGCTAAAGAACAGAGTCCATAGGCCATGATGGCCACCAGCCATGTCTGTCCCTTCTGAATGGGCAGCTCCAGAGCAGCCGTAAATTGGGAGGAGGAGACTCTGTGGCCAGGTGGGAGCTGGGGCTGGTTTTGAGGAACTCCTGGCTTTGGGTTTGCCTATGGTGTGAGTCCCAAGGGTATGTTTATTTTAAGTGATGTTGAAAAGCAGAGTCTATGATGTCGCTAGCTCAGGCATTTGTGAATGGCTGCTTCCCCTTGGATCTGGCTTGGAAAATATGTGAGAAGGCAGGTGTCTGCCAGGGTCTGTGCCCACCCTCCCTCCACGATGGGGCCTGGGGAGGGGAACATGGTGCCGTGGGGGTGAGGGCTGTGAAGGCCCAGGGGTGCTCAGCTGGAGAATGGATGGATGGATGGATGGATGGAGGGATGGAGGGATGGAGGGCGGGAGGGAGGGAGGGAGCAGCTGGGCTGCAGCCCACAGTT
>JAOXJK010000005.1:32823025-32880387 GCA_025774025.1 Xenus cinereus | reverse complement strand
ACACATGGAGGGATGGATGGAGGGAGGGAGGGAGGGAGCAGCTGGGCTGCAGCCCACAGTTACCTGCAGCCACAGACTGTGTCTGGGGTTGCTTAAGCAGTAGGTAGCGCTCCAGTAATACCATATGTAGTACCCTCACCAAAAGCGTCTCACCTGTGTTCTCAGTACTTTTGTGTCTTCCCGTGCTCCTTGAACTTCTGTCTCTTCAGAAATAACAGCAGAGATTATTCAGGATTTCCTCTTACTCAGCCAGGAGTGGCTGTGACACAGCAAGAAATAATCCTGTCTCAGGTCAGAGAGAAGCCAAGCTGCTGTGCCTGCCTCTAGTCACGGCTCAGGACACCTCAGGCCCTGGGTGGTAGTTACAGAGAGCCATGCATCACATACCGCACGTCCCTCTGGGGGGAGAGACGCAGAAATGGCTCTGAAAGACCTGGGGAGAGGTGACTTTGGTGAAGGGAGCCTGCGATTGTGCAGGAGAAACAAAGAGTTAGGAAGGTTGTGTGTCAGCTGCAGCCCCAGATGTGCTCTCTGGGAACGGTGGGATGTGCTTTTTCCCTTGTGCTTTCTGTGCTGGGAGGCTGCCCTGAGCTGCCGCCTTGGCTGGTGACAGCAGCCGACCAGGGCCGTGCCTGGGAGGAGGTGGCTCTCCGTGCCCTCCTGTGGGAAGGGTAGAAGTCCCCTGCCCAGAGGATGTGTGTGCCCTGCCCCACACCACCTCCAGGGCAGGGACGGACCTCTCCTCCGCCCCTGGGCTCTGCCTCAGTGGCTCTTTGAGTCCAGCTGCCTGTTGCTGTGTGAGAGTCGAGCGGGAGGGATGGCCCAGCCTGATCTCCTCCCGTCCACCTCTGCCCTGCAGGACCATGAGAAGCAGTACGTGGGCTTTGCCACTCTGCCCAACCAGGTCCACCGGAAATCCGTGAAGAAGGGCTTTGACTTCACCCTGATGGTCGCAGGTGAGATTGCCCATGGGTGGAGGTGGCCAGGCCACATGGTGGGTGTGTGGAGGGGACCAGCTCTCCTGACCTCCCTGAGGTGCTCCCCTGAGGTGCCTGGGTCCTCCCGTCGCTCTGTTCTGGTCCTCACTCAGGCCCTGCTTTGCCCCGAGCCTCTGGTGCAGTCACACCGTTCCCCCAGGAGGAACAGCCATCCCTGACTACTCGTAGCCCGCTCCAGCGAGCCTCGAGAGCAGCTTCTCCTCCAGCAGAGTGGCTGGTCTGGGTGGTGAAGGCAGGGCCAGCCAGGGACCGAGGGAGGGCAAGGGGAGGGAGAATGGAGGAGCTGGGAAGTCACATTTGAACAAGGATTGAGACATCTTGCAGCAAAAGTCCTCCCACTGCTAGAAGAACGTATTGCCCATAAACAGCTTCTGACAGCTCATCTCTCTCACTTCCTCTGGCTCAGGATTCAAAGCCTTGTTCAGAGTTTCATTTGTAAGTCAATTAGTGGGTCATGTTGCTTGCTTTTCCCTCCTCCCCTTTGCGCTCTGTCAATTAGGAGAGTCGGGTCTGGGCAAATCCACGCTGGTGAATAGCCTGTTCCTGACAGACCTCTACAAAGACAGAAAGCTCCTCAATGCAGAGGGTAAGTTGGGGACAAATGGGGGTGGATCGTTCTCATGCCCACGGGTCTAGACTGTCCTAAGGACTAGTACTTCAGTTCCTTGCTCCAGCAGCAGCTGCAGCCCTGGCTGTAAGCTCCCGGCCCTGTTATTGCTCTCCTTTGCCGGCTCCAAGGCACTGCTGTTCCAGCAGGAAGGGTTTGGCTGTGGGATCTTCTCTTCTGTGAAGCAGAGCAGCGCTAGCCCTTTGGGTTGAGATGTTGAGATTTGTCTGTTTTTCTTGGGTGCTGGAGTGTGGTAGGGTTTCCCCTTGCCAAATGAGTGGACAAAACGTTCAGAACAGCTGGGCTACAAGCACTTCAGAGGTTTGTGTATCTTCTCAGAGTCTGTCTGCTGGCCCCCACAGTACCACTCCCTTGAGGCTCCCTAGAGGAGGATCGGGGTTTTTTGAAACCCGTGTTCCTCCCTGTGCACAGTGATAAGGAGGGAGCTGGCTTGTCGTGGGTGTGAGCGGGGATCCCCAGCGTTACTGCCTGGCTTTAACTCACGTATTCCTGTTCAAAGAGAGAATCAACCAGACAGTGGAGATCGTCAAGCACACGGTGGACATTGAGGAGAAGGGTGTCAAACTGAAGCTGACCATAGTGGACACCCCAGGCTTTGGAGATGCTGTTAACAACACTGAGTGGTGAGCAGGCCACTGCTGCCGTCCTCCTAGTCCTTGGCCATGTCTGTTTTCTGTGGGTGCTTCATAGGAAGGGGGTCTGGCAGCAGGAAGGGGATGATGCTGCCTCATCATCCCCAGGAGACACTGTCCTGTTAAACACATGATTTTGTTTTGATTGTCTTGCCCTTCCCAGCTGGAAGCCCATCACCGACTACATCGACCAGCAGTTTGAACAGTATTTCCGCGATGAGAGTGGCCTGAACAGGAAGAACATCCAGGACAACCGAGTGCATTGCTGCCTCTACTTCATCTCGCCCTTTGGGCACGGGTGAGAGCCCCTGCTCCCAGCCCAGATTGATGGGTGGGTGGGAGAGGCTGGAGAGGAGAGCTGCCCTGTGTGTCCTTGCTAACCGTGTCCCTCCCTGTCCCTGCTGCAGACTGAGGCCTGTGGATGTCGAGTTCATGAAGGCTCTGCACGAGAAGGTCAACATCGTGCCCCTGATTGCCAAAGCTGACTGCCTGATCCCCTCCGAGATCCGGAAGCTAAAGGAGAGGGTGAGATGCTCTCTCTCTGTGGGGGAGTACCTGATGTGGTGGCAGGGATGGGCTGAGTGCAGAGGGGAGATAGATGTATATATCTGTATAGATTTATATATAGTATGTGTGTGTGTGTGTATATATACACACAGTACCTGCAAATCTAATTGCAGCAGTGCTCTGCTGTGAGAAGGGGTGTCTGCAGAGAGGCCAACGCTAGAAGAAACAGCAAATCCTTTCACCATCTGTGGGCTGTAGCAAACCCATGGTAGCACAAACAGGGAATAAAGCCAGCATTTCTGTATTGTTCAGTGTTGCATCCTTTGGTTTTGTCTTGCATGGACGCAGATCCGGGAAGAGATTGACAAATTTGGCATTAAAGTGTACCAGTTTCCTGAGTGTGACTCTGATGAGGATGAAGAGTTCAAGCAGCAAGACAGAGAGCTGAAGGTAAGGGACCTGGCAAGTCTGGCTCATGGGTATGTTGGTTGCTCCAGCAGCCAGAGCAAACAGGCCTTTACTGTGCCAAAGGCCTGTGCTGGTGGTGCCCAGGGGACCCTGCGTTGGCTCACGTGGCAGGTGGCCTGGAGAAGGTGCTGATGTCCTTGCCTGGTGCCATGAAGTCAAGTGTGGCATGAAGACATGGCACTTCTGCTCTCCCACCAGGCGGTGTCAATCTTTCCATTCTGAGCAGAGAGGAGCACGGCCTGTACATCCCTGCCCGCACGAGCTCGTGGCCTACATTGTGCCACTTGCTTTGTGTCCCAGCCTCTGCTCTGGCTTCCTTGTAGAGTTTCCCCTCAAAGAAGGGACACAGGCACCTGCAGCAACACAGCTTCCCTCTCGACACCTGGGAATTAGGCTGCCTGCAGATCCCAGAGCCTTAGGCTTTTCTCTGCAGCTGTGGTGTGGGTCGTGTGGATGTCTCTATGCCTCTCCTGCCAGCACCTTCCTCCTCCTGTTCTGCTCCGCCTGAGCTTGGCCCTTGCAGGAGGGATCCATGGCTGAGCTGGGCTCAGCGGTGCCTCTCATTCCAGGAGAGTGCTCCCTTTGCCGTCATCGGCAGTAACACTGTGGTGGAGGCGAAAGGCCAGCGAGTCCGTGGACGGCTCTACCCCTGGGGCATCGTGGAAGGTAAGCGTGGTGTCTGGGGGCTGGCACCGTGAGCGAGGGGCAGGCAGGGACGGGGGAAGGACAGGGACGGCAGGGGGGACCTGACCTCTGCACGGCCACAACTGACTGAGCCACCTTTGGCACACGGCAGGGGACAAGGTAGGGTTGGGACAGAGGCACTGGGACCGGCTCAGAAGGTCTGTTGGGGGTGTAGCAGTCACCCTGCCTCTGAAGCCATGGCAGGCCGAAGAAGAGAGCCTCAGGTGTGAATGGAGGTCTGCGCCAGGACCAGGGGAGAGCGAGGGGAGGATGAGGAAGGAACCCTGGGGGGAGTTTTAGTCCAGGCTGGGAGCCGGGAGGTGAGAAGGGGCTCCCTGGAGGGGGCTGGTGTGATGTCCAAGCACTCTCCTGTTGTTGCTTCCGCAGTGGAAAACCAGGCACACTGCGACTTCGTGAAGCTGCGGAACATGCTGATCCGGACACACATGCACGACCTGAAGGACGTCACTTGCGATGTCCACTATGAGAACTACCGAGCTCAGTGCATCCAACAAATGACCAGGTGGGTCCCCACTGCTTCAAGCAGAGGTGGCAGGGGTGTCTCGCTCTCTGCGGGACTGGGCTTGCTCTGGCTCCTCAGTCAGGAGGCTGTGGGGCTGCTGGGGACATGCTGGGCTGCAGCCTGGGGAATGTCATTGGGAAGTGAAATAGCAAATCCAAGCACGTCTCCCACAGCCTGAACCCAAGCTGGGGGTGCTTCTGAGAGTCCACGTTCCTGTCTGATGATTCCCCATGCAGATCTTGGGAAACAGGCCCGCAGAGTCTTTTGAAGAGCTGTTCCCAGCACTGGGTGAAATACATCCAGCCTAATGCAACAGGGGATAAGGCATCTCTCTGATGGGTGAGAGCTGAGTGCGGTGCCAAGGAGCAAGGCGTTCTGCACTCTGCAGTTCTGTCCAAATCACAGCCTGACCCTTGGGATGCTGCTGTTTCTCAGACAACAGAGCCCAGGCAATTATCAAGACTCATAATGAATCTCCAAAGATTTCTCTTCATTTTCTTCCTGTTGCATTTGATTCTCTGTGGTTTTTAGTCACAATGCTCAGAAAATAGAAGAGAACACTCACGGCTTCTCATTTGAAACCTCTTCTTTTTTTCTTCCTTCCTTCCATGGCTGAAATACTGGTGACAAATTCTAGGTTTAAGTAGGTCTTGGCTCATCTGTTGTAAACCACCCCCTTCACTTCCTGCCTGAACTGGCCGGGTCGCTCTGTGCTGCCACGTGTCAGAGCAGAACCGGCCGTGCTTCACCAAGGAACAGTCCCGCGTGTGTGCAAACGTGCAGGTTGGCACATTCTGTTCACACACAGTCTATCTCAGTGCTTTTGCATAGCAGACGAGCCTGTCTTTTTGCGCACTGAGAATACAGAGTCCAAAAATAACTATGTTAAATGCTAGAGATCTGTGGGAAGTGTCACAGCTGCTATTTAGGTAGGCTGTGTGGCTATTAAAAGAAGAGCACAATGAAAAAGCAATTGCTTAAGAAAAAAGCAATAAGCTTAAGAGAAACTTAAGTTTGGTACCATTTCTCACGCCATGGCTAGTTCCTTGCCAGTGAACAAGTCTCGTAAAACCAGAGCGTGGCCATTTTTAGCGGTGGGATAAGGGTCCTTCTCTAGAGAGACGTTTTGGGAGGAGATCCCAAGCTCCAGAGCTGGAATTGTCTCAATAATGAGCCAATGGTGACTCCACGTGGTGAATACCTGCAAGTGGCATCTTGAATTCCCAGTTCCATCCCAGACATCTTCGGGCACCCCCACCTCCTCACCTACAGAGAGCTCCTCTGACTTTTGGAAGGAAGTTACCTCCTTCCTCTGTCCCCTGCCTGCCCTCCTGTGCACCTCCAGGCCCCCTCGCAGCGCCGCTGTGCTGTGCCTGGTTTTTTGTCTCCCAGCTCCTGAGTGTGAGGGCAGCCCTGCTGTCAGACTGCCAGCCATTAAACTGCTGCCCTGGCTTTATCTTCCTGGGAAAAAAAGGACCATGGTGAGCATGTGGTGCCATAGGGATACTGACAGTTTGTGTTGGTGCTGTGTATGCGTGCAGGCACATGCACAGATGAGCCAAAGGAGACCAGATAAACGGGCTGTAAATGTCTCTGCTAAGCTTGCCAGCACAAAGGCGGTCAGAAACGTTGGCCCTTTCTGTCCTTGGTCTCAGGGTAAGCCTGGTGCGAGTTCTCTGTTAGCTACCCACAAGCTTCTGGTTTGGAAACTTTTATTGGCTTCGGTCTCATTCTGCATCCAAGTGCACCCCACACCTCTGGGCCCCCCAGCCCCTCCACCCTGCATTGCTGGCAGGTCTGCTGTCATGAGTGACAGCCATCAATCGCGAGGTGACACCAAAGCCAGCGTGAGCCATGACTGACTGCCTTTCTTCCCTCTCTCCGTCTCTCTAGCAAACTGACTCAGGACAACAGGATAGAAAGCCCAATTCCTATCCTGCCTCTCCCAACACCGGACACTGAGACGGAGAAGCTGATCAAAATGAAGGATGAGGAGGTGAGATGCATTTCTGCCTGGGCCTTCTTGGTGTTGGAGCTGGAATCTGAGGAATTTCTCCAGGATTGCCTCCATAGACACTGTCCTGGGGCTTCCCACTCCCACCTCCTGCCATTCTAGGCTCCTGGTGTCGGGGACGGGGTGTGAAGGCTGTGGCTTCCTCTGCCAGGGAGACGTGGCTCCATTCCACCCCTGACACAGCTGCCCCTGTACTCGGGCAGGAGTTCTTGCTCTCTGAGGGTTCCCTCTGTCTGCACCAAGCAGATCCCCAGCTCTGGCCACAACAGGTCCCGTTTTGACTGTCTCTTCTCTGTCTCACGCAGTTACGGCGGATGCAAGAGATGCTGCAGAAGATGCAGCAGCAGATGCAGGATCAGTGAGAGGCAGGTACTTTGAGGGCAGAGGGAATCCCCCAGTGACCGTCTGAGGCCTGGCAAGAGCTGTGGACGTTTGGAAAAGGTTTCCCCTTGTATAGAGACTTGTGGGCAAGAGCTGTACCCGCACCCTCTAATTTATTAGCAGCAGTGCTGGCTTTGCGGTCAGCTGGATTGTGGAGGAGGCTGTTCCCTTAACAGTTTACTGATGTGTATTTCTTTTTTAATAATTATTCTTTCTTTTCTTTTTTCTTTTTTTTTTTTCTAAATAAGATAGCCTGGGAAGTCTCAAAGGCATCCCAAAAAAAGAAAAAAAGAAAAGAAAAAGATCTCCCTTTCCCACGTACTAATCTCTTGTTTGGGAATGCTCTGGTATTTAAAGTCCTGGTTTCTCTGGTGTACAAACTTGAAGACTCTCTGTGTCAATGCACGTAAATGTTTACTCCCAACTGAGGTGCTGTGCCCCCTCCTTGTCCCCCTGTCTGGGGCCAGCACAAGTGTTGTGAAGGCAGCCGTACCCCCTGTGAGTTCCACCTGCGCTGCTCGGGCTCCTCTCCCTGGGCCCAGCTCTGGCCCAGAGAGCTGGGGCTGGGGCTTTCTCTGTGCACTGACCTGCTCGGGGTCCTGATGGTTGCCTGGCTTCCTGCTCGGGTTTTCCAGAGTGTTTTCTGTTTAGTTGGTTGAGTTTGTTTTTCCTGCCAAGAAACTCCAGGGTCTTTGCACTGAGCAGCAAGGGACTGAGTCTCTCGAGGTCAGTTAGAAGAAAATGTCTCTGACTGCTCTCAGTTATGTCTTTCTGGCAGAGAGGATGAGTTGTTGACTATTCCTGCAAGAAAGGAGATGCTGGAGTGAGCATCTTCCCAGCCAGGGTTTCCTTCCACAGCAAGCCCGAGGTGTTGGTGGAGGAACCCTGGGGCCAGCTGGTGTCTCATGGTTTAGTTCTGGTCATCCAGCTGCAGTGTCTCCAGCGGCCGCTCTGAAAAGCCCCATGGCAGCCAGAGTGCTTGGCTGGGGCTGCTTTGGAGGGGGGAGAAACCCTCAGGCTGAAATCCACCCCCAAAGGAGAGCTGTGTCCTGCCCCCAGGCTTGGCAGTCCCACGAGCTCATTGCTGGCTCTGAGCTTCTCCTGGGGAAAGGGGCAGATTTTAGGCTTGTACCAGAGACCTGCAAACCTCCTCCCCAGGCAGGTGTTGGTCACCATGGCAGGTGCAGGAGCATCACTGCATGGAGCTGAGCACAGCCCAGAGACCTGGCCCTTGCTCCCCTGCCCTTCCCCTGCGACTCAGCCCTTCTCCCCCTCCCCGGTCCGAGGCTTTTCCTGTCTCGGTGCTGGGAAGGCTGGTGGATCTGTTGGGCAGAGATAAGAGCACTCTTTTTCTGTCCTGTTCTTGCTTCCTGCAGTATTTTTAACTTCAGCCAGAGCAGAGCCCCAGAGCGTGATGTGCCTGACAGGGCAGGTCTCAGCAGCAGCGCTGCCGCGCTCGCAGGGGACCGGGGCTGTTGGGGGGAGAGACGCTCGGCGCTTCCCTCCAACTCCAGGGAATGCTGCCATGGGCTGGGCCCTTCTGCTCCTTCACCTCCCAGCCCCGTTCCTCTGTCCCCTTTCCCCTTTGTGTCTTCTCCTCCATCGCTGGCTCTCCCCAGTAGATCCCCCTGAGCAGGAAGCACAGTGTTGGCCAGGGATAGCCAGGCCCTAAGTTCTGTTATTAGGTGCTGCGTTTGTCTGATTCCCCCTGTGGAGCTTTAGAGTCCTCATCAGGGCTTGTCTGAGTAGTGAGTAGGTTGGCTGGTTCCAGTTATTCACTGTACAGAGCCTCTGCTGGGCCGGAAGGTGGGTGGGCTGCAGGGGCAGGGGAGAGACCCTGGCAGTGTGGAAGGACAAAGCGAGGGTGGAAGCCCCTTGGCAGAACTGTGCCAGCTGGGCAAGAGCAGTCACCAACGAGGTTTTGGTGTTTGGTTTGTTTTTTTTTTCTTTCATTCTCCCCTTCATTGGGCTCATAAGTGACAGTGGCAGTGCCTGGGAGAGGGGAAGGGTTCAGCTTGTCTTCAGTAACACACAGGACCAAGGTGCTTAAGGAGGAAACACAACCTTTCCTTGCACAATGTGCTTGAGCGGTGGAGCAGCCTGAAACAGCTTCCTCCAGGTCCTCTGGAGCTGGTTTGTTGCTGCCCAAAGCAGGAGGGCTTCTGAGTTCTCAGCTTTTCCATGCTAACCTAACGGGAAACACCTTGCAGTACCTGCCCCCTCTCTTCTCTTACACTAGTCTTGTCTGTGAGGAGGATGTTCTGCTGCAAATGAGCCCTGTCCAGCTAGAGATGTTCCCCTTCAAACACATTCATTCCTAGAAGATAAAGGAGACCTTTACCCTTAGCACAGACATAGAGCTTTCACCCTGGGCTGTGGGCGAAGTGCTGTGTGTCAGCGAGAGCGCAGGGCACTCTGGCCACAGGCAGGATTGCTGAGGGTGCCCCTGTCCCTCTGGTGAGGAAGGTCCCCCAGCTCAGAGCACATAGCTCCTTCATCAAGGCGATAGTCACAAGTCTGTCCTCTTCAGAGAGCTGATGCCTTCGGCTGCCAGCTGGTGAGCATGGGTCAAGTTGCACTTCTTCAAAAAATCAGAGGAGTGAGGCAGCAGAGACAGCCCTACCGAGGGGCAGGGGTGCTCTGGGATCACCTCCCTGTGGGAGGGTCCCTGCCCAGGGCACCGGTTTGGGGCTGTCTGGAAGGGGAGTAGAGAGTGACTTTGTGGGGCACCAGGGATTCAGACTCTGTCCTGGAAGGTGGCGTCTGTTTATTAAAGGAGGAATGTTTTGAACTGCTGCATTGAGCTGCACAGTGAGCAAAGAGACTCCTGAACAAATGGAGCTTGGCCCTTTGGCTCTGGCAGCCACAAGTGTGATGGGAAAGTAATCTAACGCCTCCCCTCACGCAGCCCTCCTCAGCCTCACGTGCCACCCTGCATCCCAGGCACATTCCCATCCCCTGCCAAGTGACCCGCTGCAGGCTGCTGTCCCCCCTCCACAGTGTCCCCGGCTGCAGCTGGGGCTGTGGGGACAACAGCTGGGACTGTCACAGCTGGGACCCGGTGCCTGACTGGGGAGGGATCGTGGGGTGAGCTCCCCGTGTGTCGCTGCCGTGCTGGCCCTGCCTGCCCTGCCTCGCTGCCTCCCTGCATGCCTCCCCCCGGAGAAGGAGGGGGTCCCACTCTTCGTTCCCTGCTCCTCCTCACACACCCTGCTGTGCTTTAACGCTGGCTTGCTCCTGCCGTGCGACTTCCTCACCCCTCCCGCTCCATTCCTAGGCTCTTTGTTTCCTGTCCATCTGTTGGGTTATTATAATATATATATTTTTTGTAAATTTCTGTTTGAACATTTTGTCATTGTGAGCAAAGAAAAATGAAACCTTTTAAAACATATCCATTTTATTAAATGATTATTGTTATTATTATTAATAATGTTTACTACCTGAATTGATCAGTGAAATAAATACATTCAAAAACCCAACCTCTTTCTGTTTAATTTTCAGTCCCTGTGAGCAGTGTTGGTGCTACATTACGGGCAGGAGAGAGCAAAACTGACGCTGTTTCTTCTTTTATCTAATTCTGTCAGAGCAGGCTCCGGACAGGGCTTCCTGCACGGGATTTCTGGCCTGTTTGTGTCAGGAGCTAGACAAGATGATCTTGAAGTTCTTCTGTCTTTAAGCTTCCCCTAGAAGCAGTGTCTAAACCAGCAACGGACAGCTGGGCAGGATCCAATCCCAGGAAATCCATTTTGTAAGTAGCAGAAGGAGCGTTGCTGAGTCTGTGCTGGATGCAGGGCCAGAGAGGATCTGCTCTAGGTCAGCTCCGTGCCTGGCCTGAGCTCCTGCTGGTGAGTAAATGTAGCACCAAATGCACGAGACGAGGTACGTTTGCCGAGCAGACTTACCCTGCGGTACTTGAGCTGCTCCCAAGTGGGAAGCAGGCCCTGCAGGAAAATCTGGGTTGGTTTGTTAGCCAGAGAACTCTTTCCCACTCTGCCTGCCTGCCACGGTGAAACAACTGGAATTATCTGCTCCAACTTACTAGAAATGTAAAGCTTAATTGCTTTCTTTAGAGCATCAGATTTTCCCTTGGTTAGGGTCAAATTCTGCTGTTGTTTACACCCTAAGTTCTCTTAACATCAGCATATTTGGGGTGTTCATCATTCCTATTCTGTACGATGTGCACGGTACAAGGTAATGGAGTTTCCCAATGTGATTCTGGTGGCCTGATAGAGATGTCTTTCTCATGAGATGGGAAACCAAAGACCACAGTGCTGAGGTAGTGCAGTAACGTCACCTTCCAGGTTCAAATGCATTTTGAGTTACTGCTTTGCAATTGAGACTTTGCGATGTTTCTGTTGGAGTGAGCGTGTGTGCCCAGAATCACAGTTATCAGTGCTGCCAGCATCTCTCCCAGCAATGTTCTTGTGAGCATTTCTTGGAAGACTTGCCCAACGAAGCCTCGGCTTCCGGTGACACATGGCAAACTCACAGAAGGCCTCGCGTGGGAGGTGTCCCTGGGATGAGCCTGACCCTTATCTTGCCAGCCAGCTGCAGGGGGATTGCCTGGGAGCTGGGCTACGCAGCTGCAGACACTCTGCACTGGCTGCACTGCCCTAAGACCTTCCTCTGGTGGTGTAAAGCCAGCAAGAAAGCAAGGATTGAACGACTCCGGTAAGTCAACAAAGCTACCTTCTGTTCTTTTTTCCCCCCTTTTTAGTTGGTTGAGAGATTGCACATAAAAGCCCTGCCTTGTTGCAGGTGTGTGGGGTTCTTCTCCTAAAGAATTCGGAGCAGCTCGTGTTCAGCAGGAGCATGAGGCTGCCATACAAAGACAGTTCACTGGCCCATGTCTCCCGGCACGGTCACGGTTCCAGAGGTGGATAATTCACCTGCTGGAGCAATGTCTAGCATGGAAGACTCCCCCGACCTCCATCCTCGGTGGTCAGCACCCTCTCTGCTGGCCAAGGACTATTTATCATGAATTTCAAAACTGGAAAGGCTTTTTTTACTTGTGATAACAGTAAATTTACTTCTGAATCTCCTCTTGCAGTTTGCGTGAGCAAAGCTTTGCTTACAGATGTAATTCAGAGCTATGATAAGGCACGAGCAGTTTCATATTCTAATTTTTGATTTCTTGACATATATTTTCTTGGCTACCCTAGTAATGCGCCTCCAGTGATGCTGAAAATACAAGTGGCTCTTGTACACCTCTGAGGAGTAGTGAAAATGCATTTGGTGGCTGCAGCTAAGCCTCCCAGTAGCCATCTGTTCATATCCCTCCTCCATTCCAGGGCTGGAAGACCAGGAACATTCCCTCTCCTGTAATGAGAGACCAAGAATTTGCACACCTCTTTTAACTCTGTTCTTTTCAGAGCTCCCGCGTCTCCTGTGAAGGACACCAGACTCACCCAACTCATCCTCAGAACACACCAACAAAAGAGCTGGGCTGTGGCGTCAGTCCCGGACCGCGTGGTGCTTCCTTGCCTGGTCTCTGGCTCACCTGGTCTCACCAGGGGAGTGTTTGCAGGTGAAGATGAACAGTGGAATTCTCTTCTTGTTCCTCCTTGGATTCCTTCCACTTGCGATAGCTTCATGCCCTGTGCCATGCAAGTGTGCCACCAACATTATTGACTGCACCTCAAAAGGCTTAACTGTAGCAAAACTTCCAGTTGCTTTCCGCCCTTCAGCTGAAATTATCCACCTTGGTTACAACAGGCTCACCTCCATTCCCAATGGGCTCTTTGACAACCTAAGGAGCCTCCAGGTAGTCTACCTGCAGGGCAACCCTTGGGAATGCAACTGTGACATCCTCTACTTGCGCTCCTGGCTCCAGTGGCAGCAGAACCGGAGCATGTACAGGGATGTGAGATGCGCCGCCCCAGCTCACCTGCAGGACCGGGTCATCGCCCATCTCACAGAAGACGAAATCATCTCCACGTGCCAGTACTGGTACTGCAGCCTGGCTCTCCTCTCTCAGCTCTTTCTCTTCATCTTGCTTTTCCTCCAAGGTATCCTGGTTATCTTCATTATTGTCTACCTGCAGAAATTCCGGAGAATGACTGCTGAAGCCCGGAGCACCACCCGAGAACTGCACCAGAACCTGGACACCTGGGCGTCTTCTTCAAGAAGCCCTTACAACGGTGATTAACATCACAAGCCCGACGACCCCCTTGGGCGATGCCGCGCCAAGGCCGGGTGGTTTGCGATATCCAGAGGGGTTACGATGGCTGTTGGGTATTTTTGGCATGAAGCAGACCAGAAATAAAAGCGAAGCTGATGATGCGAGTGGTTTGTTTTTTCCCTTTCCGTGGGACATACCTCGCGCTCTCCCACCGTGCCCTCTCTTCCCCCCCCCCACGCTCCGGCTCCCTTGGGAGCCCAACGGGCACCGGCAGCGTGTTGGGCTCTGTTGGGGGGCTGCTCTCGGGAGCGCCCTCCCTCCCCAGCCCCCGGCTCGGGGGTCCCGTTCTTGGACGGGGAGAACGGGAGGGAGGGCGCTCCCCAGGAACCCGCTGAGCGCTGGCGGTACCAGGGGGCGGCCGCCAGAGGGCGCTGCCTCGCGCCGGTTAGTATCGGGGGGCGGCCGCCAGGCGGCGCCAACGGCCGTTTAACGGTCGCCAACGGTCGCTAACGGCCGCCGCGCGCCCCCTAGCGGCCCCCCCCCGCCATTAGGCGCTGACCGCCCTCAGCTGCGGGGCATGAGGCTGATGAGGGAAACCTGCGAGGAGGAGGAGCAGGAGGAATGAGCTGGCCTGAGGAGTAAAAGGAGGGTCCTGGGGCTCCTCTGCTTCAGCTCGCCTCAAGGGGTCCGTGCTAGCCCCAAAAGTACCGAGTGATGCAGTGGAACGAGCCCCCAGTGCCTGGGTGGAGGCTGTGGCTGGAGGATGGGGTCTTGTGTGCAGTAGGGATCCCTCTTGCTGTGCCACGGAGGGCTGACGTGCAGCGTGGCGTCGAAGGCGGAGGAGGAGATCCGCTGTGCTGCGAGCGCCTGGGCCAGCCCTGACGTGAGGTAAGTGACACCAGCTCTCCCTCCGCAGGGACTCTTCCCTCCCTTTCCTCTCTCTGCTCCATGTCCCTCCAAAACCAACCTTCTCCGGTATCTGCCTGGCTGGGTGCTGCAGCGTAGCACCCAAGGAGAGGGAGTTGAGTTCCAGCTTCAGGTTTGGGTTTTTGTTCTGGGGATTGGCCCTTGCTGGACTCTGGAGCTGATGCACCTCTCCCCAGGGGCTGGGATATGCCCTGTGGTATCACCAGTGACTGTGGTGTCCGAGGGGGACACAGTCCTGCCCGGGAGCCTGCTCTGTCGAGATGCCCAAATTGGTGCTCTGTGAGGCCCCCTGACACTTTCAAATCCCTGAGTTTTAGCTACTTCCCCGCACCCTGCTCCCTGAGGAACAAACTTTCCATGGGAACAGAAAGCCTGTTTGCTGGCTTGCTCTTCCACAGTGTCCTTTTTGCAGAATCAAGATGCAAATGTGTAAGGAAGTAGCACAACCCATGGGCTTCCCTTTGCCTCTTCCTTCTTGTTTCTTTAGGCCAATTAGACGGTTATTTTAGCTACCTTATGCCTGTTGTTGAATTCCCTTCCCTTTGATGATACGTGCAAAGGATGTGAAAGGCCCTTTGCTTTCCCAGTACCATTGCAAAGTGTGCTAGTGTGGCAGAATGAATCCCTTCATTTTTTGCCTGCAGTTTTTTAGCTGAATTTACCTGGGTTAGAGGATGTTTGTGGTGCCCATGGGCAGGTACTGACGGTGCTAGAGGCACGGGGTCAGCTGCTGGGAGAGGCTGGACTGGGAGCAGCCTGTCAGCACTGCCGAGGGGTGCTGGAAAACCGTCAGGGCTCGGTGTAGACAGAACAACTGCTGGCTTTGCTTTCACTTCCCCGGGAAGGCAGGAGGGGTCCCGACTCTGCGTCATTAAGTCTTGGCACATGAAAGGTAAAAAGCCTTTTTGGCATCATTTGCACCTGTGAAGAATGTGACCAGCCATAGCAGTGTGATAATGAATTGCACTGAGCGCAGAGTGATTTGTATGCCATGGCAGCGTGTCTAAGCCATAAATCTAGAGCCCGCATGTCTTGGCTTCTCCTGGCTCAGAGTGCTGCATGTCACAGATGCTTTTCTGCTCTGCTGGCCTGCGGAGGATCTGCTGCTGAGGGGAGAAATGCTGTGTTTCTGAAAGGAGGCACTGTCCAGGGCTGCACAGTGGCTTCGGAGGGGAAGCAGTGGTGAAATACGGCAAAGATAAATGCGAGCTATTAAGCTGCCTTGCAAATCGCTTCCTAGTATCAAGGCCGATGCAACACCTGGGCACGCAGGACTGGGCTGCCAGGCCTGCTGGGCAGGCTGCTGCATTGCCAAAGGCTCAGGGTGCTTCCAAGCAACTCTTTTCTCTGAGAGATACTGGGTTAAAAAAACCCTGGGAAACCAAACCAAAGTGTGTTTGCAGCCTCCATCATGCAGAGTTCCAAAGCTGAGGTGTCTAACAAGCAGGTCAGCACTTCCTAAATGAAGGACTAAAGGGTAGATGCCATTGGGGAAGGCGCACTGGATCTTCCTTCTTTCAAATGCCCTCTTTTTCAAATATCTACATGGTGATTCTTGCATGCTTTGCAGCATAAAAGAAGTCTTGAAAGCAAAACAAGCTGATCTTGGAGCCTAGAGGATTTTAGCCCCAAATCCCCCACAGAACCAGCTTTGCTTCAAGACTGAGGCAGGTGCTTGTTTACAGATTGTCTGGGTTCATGTTACACCTGGGAACTTAACCCTCTCATTTTAAATAGGCTTCCATAGTTTCTGCACCTTCATTTGTAGGATGAAAATATCACATCTGTACATGTAAAGAACGATTTGTTAGCATCCGCTGCAGGGCTTGGTCACTGGGACAGGCCAATTCTATGCAGCAGTTGGAGATTGAGTGGTGCTTGGAGATGGTATGGGGGAAAGTCCCGCAGGAGCATGGCATATCCCAGTCTTGCGTAGTTGCAGCTGTATGCTGTGTATGGGCCCAAGGGAGAACATCCAATGGATGCCTTGGTGGCAGCCTGATCTGGGATTTGTTGCATTACTTACAAATTGGAAAAGATATTTTTCACGATCATTAATATGAGGCTACCTGGTCTTCTTCAGACCCCTCATTTCCCTTCAGGATTGAAGCATGCAGGGCATCCCAGAGAGAGTGCCAAGAAAAACTGTTGATTCCACATCATGGGTGATCTTGCCTGTCCTATGGTATGTAGGAGAAGAACTATTTTAGAAATGTTTAGAAATGGCTTTTACTTGTTTTTGTATATTTGCATATGACAACTGAGGCTCCCTCAGGCTTATAAGCTTGATTTTAGAGGGCTTTAATGGAGAACACATGGTCTAATTAACAGGTTTTGGTGAATGATTATCTATCTTAGATAAATTAGCAGCGTATCAAAGCAGTAGGTTGCAGTGTTAAGTTTTGTTTTGAAGATAGTATGTGCATACATACTGTATGTCTAGATAAGGTATATGTTCCCTTGAAGGACAGGGTAGAGCACTGTTGGAGGACATAAAGGATTTAAATGGGTTTAGTCCAAAAAACTCCCAAATCGCTCTCTTAAATCTACAAGTAATTTTTTTTCCTATTTCTTTATGTGTCTCCTGGTCTGCTTTGACCCTGAAATGTTTGTGACTATTGAGAACAGGATATGCTGGGAGGTATTTTTTGTATTTCCACATGGAAGGATTAAACTGAAAATTACAAACCCAAAGTGCCAGGAATGCCCCCTGTGGACACCTGCTGTTTGGGGTGCTCTGTGCTCCCCACCTGTAACGGCTGATGATCCCAACCGCCCGTCCCCGCGGGCTGATGCCACACCGGTGTCCTTCGTGTAGGGAAACGGAGCTCTGCCCGGGCAGCGAAAGGCTGTCTCCAGGGCCCCTACCGTCTGGAGAGGGCAGCAAATAGCTTTTAATCTCCTGTTTGCTTTCACCGGCAAAATTAACGGGAGATGTGGGCCTGGGAGAGGGCGATGGTGAGTGTGATGAGTGTCTGTCCAGAGAGACTGACAATGATGCTCCAAACTTAGTTACCCAAACAGCCGACATCGCTTTTTGAACCCATAACTACTGGTTTAAACAGTCTTTTTCTTGTTGGCGTTCCAAACCATCAGACTGAAACTGGGGTGGGGGAAAAGGGGGGGAGAGGAGGTGGGCATCCTATTGCTATGGCCGTGATGGAAATAGTGGTGTTTCTCTGTGGTGTTTAGTTTGATGAGCTTTGGAGGGATGAAATCCACCCCTTGGCAGGGGGGTGTGGGGAAACTTGCCCATCATCCCTGAGTGGTGAGAGCAGTGGGTTTCCACTGGCATGCCTGTTGAAGATGGGAAGGTGCCTGGAAGATGCGTGGGAGGTAGGGTGCTATGAGAATAGCCCAGGGCTAGACAGGACAGAGGTGCAGAACAGCTCAGAGTTATTTGGGTTGGTTCTGTGCATCCCTGGGATGGAAAATGCAGAGGCCGAAGAGGCAAAAATGTAAGCACCCAGGGAATTTAAATGCCCCTGCTCTGGGCAGGAGCTGTGGGGAGCTGAAGTCTGGATTGACGTACTGTGGAACACCGGCAAGTCCTGTTACGAGTCACAGCCCCTAACTTGGTTGTCTCTCGGGGAATAAGACAAGGGCTGTGCCTGTGTTTGGGGAACTTTTTCCACCAGGGGCTTTTACCTCTGGCTTTCTCAAGCTCACCAAGAGATGGTGTGGGTGCCCACGCTTGCTCTGCGTCTCCATTACCTGATCTTTCAACACAGTGTAAGCGAGCTAATTTTTTTCCCAGGGTGGGACTTTAATTCCCTCCCATTGATTATGGCCAAAGAAGAGAGCTCAAATGGAGATTTTATTCCAGAAACAATGGCCCCCTTATGTGCTGTGTCATGTTCTCTGTGAATGAACCTGCTGGTGAAATGAAGGCTTTTCCTCAGGCTGTTTTTTACCTTACTCAGGTGAATCTTCATATTAGATCAGTTGCCTGGATTCCTGCAGGGAGAGGGAAGGAAGGTAAAGCATGAAATCTTTGTTCCACAGGGACATGACACAAAATGACAGTCAGTGGGACGTGGGATCCATATTTAGTTTCCATAAATCCCCATATGCTGCAGCAAGATTGTCCGCATTAAAACCTGTGAAGCGGAGGGCAGTTTCCCTGTGCATCTGGACATGTTTTTCTGCCTCGTAACACTTCTCTCCAGGTCTGGTCCAAAGCCTCCACCCTGGGCTGGCTGTTCATTCAAACCAAAGCTGGCGTCATGCTTCTTGCCTCATCCTCGGCTCTGCTGGGAGCTGCTGCCTCCTCTGTTGGTACCTGTTCTTCCCCACCCTTCCCAGTGCTGTCAGCGTTTCTCAAATTGTACATAAAATATAGCTTGCTCCTTTCGTGTGTTTGGTCCTTTGCCGGCTGAGCTGCACCAAAACCATCAAACTGATTAATTTGATGATCCAGCACAGAAGGCTTTGGAAGCAAGATGTTGTTGTTCTCAATCACTTCCTCTGCTCTCATTCCCTCTGCCACTATCTGTCAAGAATGGCATTTTAATGATCCCTTTGCTGCTTTTCCTCTTTGCCTGAGACTTGCAAACGTGCAAGAAGCAACATTAGTTCTGTGTTGCCTACCCCTAAATGAAGAGAAACTCCCTCCAAGTGCTGCGCCTGAATTTCAGCGGGCAAATTCCTGTGCAGTTTCCTACGGTGCTTCACGTAGAGTGTTTTTTATCTGTCTATTGCTGGTTCTTGGTCTGAGCAAAAAAAGGACTGTAATGTTTTCTGTTTCTGTGTTGAGTGAGTGAAGCACACAGAGAGAAGGAAAAGATATATGCTAATAAGGTATGGGTGGAGAGAGACAGAGTTGCATCGTCTGTAATTTAAAAATGTCATGAGATCTATTTTCATGTGTGGATCTGAGAGAAGGCTCCATGTTAAGTGCAGTGCGGTTTCAACTGTGTGGTGGTGCTCACACTCTGGGAGAAGTCACGCTTTTGGGTAAGCTGCTGTGTGTTGCAATACACCAGTGCCCTACTTTCTGTTCTAGACGTGCGGAGAAATACAAGATGTGGAGATGCAACTGCTGAAAACGTGTGTAACTTGAAGGCAGTGGAAAAAGTGAGCGGAATCCTAGCCCTGCTCTGTTCTGGCATTGGCGCCAATAAAGCCAGGGTTCACTGAAGGAGCCTTTGGAGAGTGCAGAAGTGTGCTAGGCCATGCACACAAACTGCTGAGATGGATCTCTTACTGGATGAGAACCAGTGCAGGAAGGCTCAGCTGTGGGGCCAGGGCACTTGATTATGCACGTCTTGGTAGTGTAACATGAGTTATGTACAGTAAGGCAAGTATTTCTAAAACCACCAAAAGCATCTGAGTCTTGTCAAAGTGAGAGGAAATTGGGATGAAGGTTGGGCGCTGTATCCCCTAAACTTGTTCCAGTGGTTAATTAGCTGTGGAAAAATTAGCATGTAATTTCGATCCCTGTTTGTCTGTGAGTTTCCAGCATTCCTACCTTGCCTTGCCTTTATCTGTAGATGTCTGCGGGGCCCCGTGTGCTAGGCACTCTACGTTCCCAGGGATGGGAAATTGTGAAATCCATGTGGGATGGGAAATTATCTCAGATGTTTCCCATCTTAGATAGGGGAAAAAGAGTCTATCTTGGAAACGATTCAGCTGAAACCCAGGGCATAAAACTGGTGCATTCATCTTCATGCTCACCCTCCTGCCTACTAGCAACACACTAACTTTCTAAATGAAAAATTACTCTAATCCAAAAGTTGGAGCTTGAATATTTGTGAACAGGAAAACAGACATCTAAACAAGTCCACTGATTTATATATATTTTTAATCCATGCTTTGAAAGTAGATACTTATACCAACTGTTCCTTGGTCTCGCCAAGTTGGAGGTTTCATATTAAAATAATAATTCAGTGAATGGTTTCCACCAGCTTTGTATCTTGCATAGTGAAGAGTTGCTGGAGGGCATCATGACTGGGGCTTCCTCACTAGCTGCCCAGGGTGGCCAACATTAACCCATCCTCAGAGATCTTTCTCCTCAGCTTCCCTGAACAAGGGAGGTCTGAGCTGAGTGCTGCAAGGACAAAGAGGTCCCTGGGCAGACAAAGAGGTGGGAGCATTCACTGCTGGCTGTTCATTTGTTGTTGTGAGCTGCCTGGCAAAGGTTTCCTCGCTCAGCTAGGGAGGAAGAACCTCACTGCAGAGCTCAGCATCAGTGTTGCTGATGTTCAAAGCAAGCTGAGAGCAAACAGCCCTCAGGATGAAGTCTGTGCACACCACCAGGAAGACGACCGGGAGAGAGCAGAAAAAAAAGTCTAGAATTGATGGGCAGTTTCCTGGCAACAAGGAGCTTGATCTGGGCGGATTACTGAGTATTTGCAAATGCTGAAGCAGTTGTTGCCTACTGAGCTGGCCTAGTTGTATCCTCAGCAATTCCTACAGATGGAGAATGAGTGGCAAGAATAACAGAGGAGGGAGGATCTGGTTACAGGCTCAGAGAGGAATGCCAGGATTTCCTTGCCTGTCTTGACACTGGTTTTCTGCTATTCTTGCCCTGCCCTCCTACCTTTCTGGCTAATCCAGCCCCGGTTCAGAGTCCAGCACAGCAGGAAAAGGAAGCTTTTCTGTTGGAGTTGCTGCACACAAGTCAGTGTGTGCCAAGCTGTACATAAAATAAAACATATTGGAGCTGCTGCACCTAAGCTTGAAACGGAGAGAAAAGCGGTAGAACTTGTGGGCTGCCATGAGCTACCCTGTAGCTTCACAGTAAAGCAGCTTTTACAGGGACTTTGTGAGCAGAAGGAAAAAGCCGAAGTCTGTTTTATTGAGTAGAGTTATCAAGAAACTCAATCTAGAAAGTTAATCTCAGAAGTATGCTAAATTTTAACATCTGTAAGTGCTTTGAGATTGGTGAGTGAAAAATGCTGGGCAGAAGGAGAGGGTGTATCTGTGGTTCAAAGCAGGGGCAAGGATATACCTCCTGCCTCCATCTTGGCTATGCAATAACTTCTAAAAAACTATTTCTTTGCTTTTGAAATACATTTGACTGTGCTAAGTACCATGGTGTTCTCAAAATGTTTTACTTGGCTTGTCCAATGCCTTCTGGCCTCTATTCCTTCTCTTTTCTTTCCCTGTCCTTTGCAAACAATTCAGTTTGAACCTTAATTTACTTTGTTTAGGTTTAGTATTTCCCTCAAATATTTAAGGCTATGATACTTATCTTGAGCAGCAAGCCAAGGAATCACAGAAATTCTGTGTTAATGTCTCACCCTCCTTTTGCTACACAGAGGCTTCCCTGAGCAGATTTGTAAGCTCCCCAGCTGCTGCTTTTCCCATCCTAATGCAGCATAAAGGATTTGGTCTGTCATCTTTCAAATGGTGGGACACTTTAAAACAACTCCAGGCTCCATTTATCCTTTTACCTACCTTGTGATGAACCTGCTGGTTTAGGAAGTGTGGAGAACATATTTAGTGAAATAAAAATATGTCTCGTAGATACTTCGCGTCAATAGATCTCAGGGGGCTTTGCCAAGCTGGACAGCAGTTGTTACACCTATTGTAAAGATGGAGAAACTGAAGCAGGGAAAGTTTTGGGATGTGCTGCTCCCATAGAGCACATCAGCAGTAAAGCTGGGATTGAACATCCCTACATCTTGCACCAGCTTCCTGGGAAGTGGGAGGGAAGGACATGCAGCCCAGGGTGGCTGTCTTGCATGTAGCTCTTCCTCGCTTTCTTAAGAATTTGCACACTGCAGAAGAGGGACCGTGTTCCCCTGTTCTTTGTGGTTAAGCTAATTGTCAAGTTCCCTCTTGTCAAGTTCAGTAAGCCTGAGGCTGGAAGAGTTGGTGTTACAGGCTGACACCACGGCCTCAGGGGCAGTATCTGTCTCCAGGCCCTGTGCTTAGATGGGCAGATGCTGCCACCTCACAGAAGTCCTGTAAAATGCTGCCATGAGTCTTCTCAAAATATTCGAATCCTGGGTGTTACAAGAATGACAGGGAAAAAGGGTCTTTTTTGGTATGTGGTGTAGTTGGGAGCTGCTGCGCTGGGAAGAGATCTAGCTTTGGTCTTGTTGAGCATGAAATGTATCCTGCTGTCTGGCAAGGTGCAGAACTAGCAGAGGGAACAGAGGTCTCCAGTCCCAAATACGCTTCACTCAAGTGTGCACAGAGGTATGGGACAGTGTCCTCTTTCAGTGTGCAAGGGAAGCCAAATCCTGCTTTCATCAGGTCTGCGGGGTCTTGGAGTAACATAATTTCTCTCTGCTATGCCCTGGTGATGCATTCTGCTCCCCTGCTTGTGAGCCACGACACCCACTGAGGGATGTCTTCAAGCCCCTTTGAGCCTTCAGTTTTCCTGGCGGCTGAGATACAAAGGCACTTGTGATGCTCAGAGGAGGGAGGGCGGAGTGCATGCCTGTCCCATAAGATAGCACGCCTCCACCTACGCCTGGCATGGCTGTGTTTTTCTAGCTCTTTTGTGGTTTTGTTGTTCTCCCCTTGCACTATAGGCTATAGCAGTTGGCTAAATCTTTCTTGTGTTCCTCCCGCAGGACACAGGCACAAGCCCAGCCAAGCCTTTCATATGTGTCTGCAGATGGACCTTTGCCCCTACGGTTTGCCTGGCCCCCTCTTCACCCGTGGACAGGCACTCCAGTGCATGAAGTGGACATTTTCCAGCCCTGAGCTGCCAGAGTTAATTAACCTTCTGGTAAGGCCAGGCCAGTCTTTCTGGGAAACTAGATCCATTGGGCTGTGCATTCCACAAGCCTCTCTTTGCCTGGCGTTTCATGTATCTGTACAGGAAAAATCCATTTCTTTCTCCATATTCTTGCATTTTGGGATTGGAGGGGGCAGAAGCCTGGGAAAGCAAGAAGGGATCAAGTTCCCCAAGTTTCCCTGTTGTCAGCAGCTGCCAGGAACTCACCATGGGAGAAAACCAACCCAAAGATGCTGGAGATGCCTTGGCTCTTCTGGGCAGAGGATGTACACATGCAGTTTTCTCCATCTCTGAGAAAGCGCCAACTGCCTCATTCTTTGCAGCCGAGCAAATCTTTGTGTAAGGCAGCTGCTGTAATTTCCTAGGAACTGCTTGGCATGACTGGTCCAGCTTAGCCCTTGTCCTCTCTCTTTCAGCAGGCTTGCCCCACTTTCAGAGGAAAGCACAAGGCTTTTCCTCTGTCTCTCTTTAATTTATGTAGTACTGTTGGTCAAACCCCTGCAGAATAACGTTTTTAATGCCATTACCCTTTTGAGCCATGGGTCCCAATTCTCTTCTGTGCCTTGAGGTTTCAGAGGTCCTTGAGCCGTTCCCCAAACAGCCCGGGTAGACAGTAGTCAAGGATTGAGTGGACTCTCACTGAAACATGCTGGGCTCCAGTGGCTGAGTTCTTGGGGCAAACTGTAGAGATGAGTGTTGAATTCTTCCCTGGCTTATCTTTATCTTAAAACAAAATACCCCTTTTGCATTGTGCCCAGTGCATCTGTGTGTTTTCAGGCTTGTACCACCTGTATCACTGTGCTTCGTCTCCTGATGGGTTAGTGCTAGTGCCAGAGAGAACAAACGCTGGGTTGTTCCATCTCCTGACACATCTGTGCCTGACTCCCATTGGTATCATGCTGTATAAGGCCATTTAACTCCTCCTCTGTGGTGCAAAATGCTCCCTTCCAAAAGGCCCTAATCAAGCAGAACGCTGGCCAGACCTGTTCCTGTTAACTGAGCCTGTCTTTCCTTGTAAGAAAAAGAAGTCCAATCATGCTGTCTTCCAAAAATAATAATTAAAAAGTATGAGCTTGCATGAAAGCGTGTTATGCTCTGGAGAAAGAAAGATAGGGACCTTTTTGACTAGTGTTGGGGGCAGGATACAGAGAGTTGTTTGGTTAATGTGAAAAAAGCCAGAATTTACCTGTATGGTCCGCTCCTGTTTGGATAGAGGCTGCAAATCCCCCCTCTCCCATCTAGGACTGTGAGTGAGTTGCAGTAAATCGGGACAAGCTGAGAGGGGCTGGTTTTGGGGTGGTGTTTTGTGTTGGGTTTTTTTTTTTTGTGGAAAGGGCCATGATTGTCCGGCTATTTTTTTTCCCTTGGTGCCGCTTCACGCCACTTTTGACTTTGATTAATAGGTCTCTGAATAAAATGTTAATCTAACGAGGGGTCCTTGGCCCAGCCCCCCCGCCCTCTATGCCGTGCTCCAGAAATATCAGAGAAAACACACAGAGGTTTTGTCTCCCTGCAGAGCACTTGTAGCTTTTGATTAATGGGTGGAAGGGCCCAGCTCCAGGTTTGTGGCATCTCTCCCGACTGCAGAAAAATAAGCAAAAAGTCACCAAACATGACACAGAGAAGGAAAGTCCCAGGAGTGGCAACGAGAAGAAAGAAAGGAGAGAACAAGAGGCTTATAATTCAAGATGTACCTCACTGTAAGCCTTGGTATTTGTGTGTCTGAGTTCAGACCCTCATCTCCAGTTTAACCTCTCTTTAAAATGAGCTCAGATGATGTTGCTGGATTCAGCAGTTTCCGAGCTCTGGGATGTCTTAACTTCTAATATCTGCATCATGAACTACTCTGCACATTGCCCTGGGCTGACACTTCACGTGCATATGTTAAGAGTGGCTAAGATGGCTTAATAAAGAAATGAGACCTTACACTTCAAACAGGACACGTGTTTCCCCTCTTCCCCTTCAAATTCTTGCCCATTCTCTGAATGAAACTTCTTTTGGAGCTTCCGAAATGATCAGAAACATGTGTTTCTTTCGTGTTTTCTGGCCAGTACTGAACTCAGAAAGGCTGTTCTTATATTACTTTCATGTGGAAGCCAGGCCTGCTGGAACTTTGCTTGTTCCCTCAAGGTGGATGATTTGGTGGAACTGCATACATAAGAAGCTACTCATGCGAGGGCTTGTCTACACGGGGCAGTTAGGCTCCAGTGGGTCAGGAAGTCAAACTGAGCTACTATGTTGGTCTGAAATAAGAGCATCCACTGAAGGGGCTCATCAGAAAAGCTATACCTGAGACAAGCTTTAAGACGTGCTGCGGGATGTGTATAGAGTGTGATGGAGAGTGAAGACTGACACGTCTACTGCCATACAGCTCCCTTCCCTTGCAACCCTCTGTCAAACAGTCCGTGCCCTGCAATGTTCTTCCATTTTGTAATGGAGTAACTGGAGCAAAGCTTGTCTCACTCAGCTGCCGGTCACAGGCCTGTAAGGCAGGTGGGGTTTCTTGTGCCCCAAGAAACTGATTGTTACAATACTCTAACTAGGGAAACCATTGAGAAAAGAGGGGGAAAAAAAAATATCCCTGAACATTTTGAGCCTGGATTTTGGGTCAGAATATGTGAAGGGCTTTAATACGTGCAGTTGCAGTACTCCCTTGTGCCCAGGAAAAGTCCTGCATCCTCAGCTACTGGAAAAATATTTCCATTAAGAAAAATCAACCCTGATATAAGGAGGTTTATGCTTGCTTCACCTGGAAGGAATCTGTGAAGCAGCATGGCCTTTCCTGGCACCGGTGTGGAATCAGGACAGTCGCTGTATGGCCTTTCTTCTCTTGGCATCTCCCTGGAGGCCTCTGTCAGTCCTTGATGGGCCTGTCATCCAAGTCACTCGACAAGTGACATGCCTGGAGGATGCGGCCTTCCCTGCTGACAACAGCTTTGTTTCCCGTGTGATGGATGGCTTTGTGGCCCAAGCCTTGCCATTGTCCCCTGCCTGTGGCCTTGCTTCAGTGATTCTTATCTCTGCCCTGGGCATCCACTCCCTGCCACAGAGGTGAGCAGTTGCCAGTGCTGCACCTTCTCCTTAGGTGCCTTTCCAGGACTGAAAGGGTGGAAGGACAACGGGAATACCCTGAGGTTGAGTGAAGCCAAGCTGCGCTGTTTACCTGGGCCTGTGTGACACTGGGCTCTTATCGGAGAGGGGAAGGCAGATACGAGGGATTCTTTTCCTTAGTCAAACAGTCAGGTGTATAGGCAGCATGGAAGCGCTCATGTAATTACCATTCTCTGGCTCTCACACCCCTATCTTGTAAATCACCAATCCATCACAGCCCTCCTCCTTGTATTGTTCCATAATTAACTGGACAAACTACAGGAGCATTGTCATAGCTCCCTGTTTACAGAGGAGGAACAAAGACTGGAAGGAAGATTTCAGTCCCCTTCAGCTTTTTTCCTCCTCTCTTGAACTCTTTTTTTTTTCTGTATCTTCTGATCCATCTCATGATTCTAAAGATGTCTCACCTGCTTCTATGAATGAGCACTTATTTGCAAACGTACAATCAACACAGAAGGAGTGGCCACAAAAGGACAGACCCAAGGATTTTAACCCTTCTTGTTATGTTACAGGTGTGTGCACACGTGCTCACTGAGTCCCTAGTGCAAGGAGCAGCTCAGTTCTGCTGAACAGACTTTGGATCCTCTGCTGGTGAATATGGGCTGCAGTTGCCTCATCTATTCCTTCCTGATACTATGCTGAGGATTTAGCTCCTAGCAAACAGTCTTTTTGAGAGTTAGACACTCCCTGGGGCTGGATTATGAGCTACAAGAGAGATGGAAGATTTCCAAAGGGTGTGGTAGTGCAAAGATTTGGGGAGTTACTGATACTTTAGTGTTATTGACCCAGGAAGGTAGATAACACATTTCAAGGCTCCATATGGCTCTGAAGGCTATAAAAAAGTTTTATGTGGGCTCTGGAGTGTGGAGGGAACTGGCAGTGATGTGGGGTAGTAAAGCTGGGCTTTCTTTTCTGTAGACCAGATGAGCAAGGCTGCTGTGCTGCTGGGCAGCATGGGGTGTTGGTTGAATTCTGCAGGAGGTGGAGGCAGAACTTTCCCTAAGTTGGGTCATCTTATTGTTCTCGATAGCCTTCGGAGGGAGTATCCAACTCCATTGCCCAGTGAAAGAATACAGGGTTGTGGGTGGATCAGAAGAGCTGGGCTAAAGCTCTGCTCTTTTTGTTCTGTCTTTTTTCCCCTCTTACCTACAGATATTTCACTTCAGAGCAGGGTGTTTCTCTCGCTTTGGCGTACAGCACCTAGCATGCTGTGGCCCTGTTTTCAGCTGGAAGCTGAGTAGTGCTAGAGCACTACAAATAATAATGGTTTATAGATCCTCTGTTCTCTTTCTCTGCAAGTTTTTAGAAATGGTCACAGTTCTCCAAGTTGCTGCTTTGAGAGCAGAATTTAGTCTTTTGTGTTGATAGTGTCATGCAGCCAACTTTGCTGACCCAATGGGCATCCCTTGGAGCAGATTTTGGCTCAGAGGCTGAAGATCTACTTTTCTTCCTTATTTGAGGTGTCAGGTAGGTCTGTTGGATGAAATGTATGCCTTTATGTTCTAGTGGGCCAGGCTTTGTAATAAAAAACAACAACATTGCCTATTTAACCTTCATCTCTAAAATCTTCAGTTCCAGCACTTGTGAGCTGTAAATTAGACCTGTCCACCCCATGGAAACTCTGGAGAAGCGACCTGAGACTGACCTCCAAGCCATGGGGCACTTAGTGCTACCTGCATCCCAGTGACCAGGTCACCTGTATTAATATCTGAGCACACTGGATTCCCTCTTGTGAGGCCAGTGAAGCACAGTATGTCTAAGCTCCACTTGGAAAAAGGCTTTCCCACTTCAGTACTTTTGAATGGAAAGGGGAAGACTTGTTCGTGTTTATTTTACAGCCCTTTTTATTGACTTGATTTATAGCCTGAGGCTGTGAGTTAATTGAGGTCTAGTCTAGGAGACGGCACCTGGGAAGGGGAGGTGCTGCAGTGCCACCAAAGGGAAAACAGGCGGGAAAGTGCTTTTATAAAGCACAATTTGTTGCCATCCCTGGCCCTTGCTGTGTGACAGCAAGCCAAGCTCTTGCCACCTGAACAGGTTGTTCTGGCTCAGGGAACATCCTTAGCTCACTGTGGGTGGCAAGGACCAGGGGGGCAGAGGTTAACCAAGAGAAGTTGCTTTTTCTTGTTGTGCCCTTCATTAAAGCATCCTCCTGCCTGTCTCTTATGGATGAAACCTAGTCACCTGAATAAGTGCGACTGTCATCGCCTTCTCTAATGGAGACCTGACAGGGTTGTTCCCATGGCCCAAAAGCAGTTGCCTTTCAGTGCACACCTCCTGAGCCTGCAGAGTAGATGCCAAACCCAGCTCTCCTCTTTGGCATCTAAAGTGTGGGATGAAGAGAATGATGCTTCTTCAGCCCACGCTTGCATGAAGCAGGTACTCTGTCTTCATTCCTAGTGCCTAGTCACTCCTTGGATGGCTGGTTCAGTAAATTCCAGCTGAATGAGACGGAGCAGCCGTGTGCTGCAAGTATGGAAATCAAAAGGTGAGCTCGTTGAATGATGAATGTCCCCATGTCCTCGCATCTTGATGTTACTAAAAGGAGTCAGCTAGGCTGTCTCTCTTCTTCCACATAATGCTGTCCTAAAGCTCGGCAAGGAAGGCTGGGTTTCTAGGGAGACGCAGTATCCTTTTTCAGATAAACTGATACAGCCAGGAAAAACAGAAAAGCTTTGGATGCATGAACCCTTCTTAAAATCTGAGTACAATCTCAGTAAGCTTTTCCGTCTGTAGTACGTGTGATCTCATTCCTTAGCCTCAGAGGAACAGTTTGGGGATTACTTTCTTTATCTTGCACAGGCTTGGTACTGAGCACTGTAGATCAAATCCCCTTTGCTTTAGGAAGATCTATCTGGATGAAGGCACATCTTGCAAATACCCCATGTCCTTTGCACCCTAGTTGTATTTGTGCTACAGCCCTGTGATAAAGTTGTGCCTTGGGTTTTTTTGGGGGTGGGTTGGTTGGTTTGTTTGTTTCTTTCAAACAACTCCAGGTTGTTTTTCTGAGGAGCCCCTTTAGAAAGAAGCCTTGCTGGAAATGAGAGCCAATTTCATAACTCGCATTTTGTCTGAATGGTGAAAAGAAACATTGAGCTCAGCCAGGCCAGAGCGAGCAGAGCATATGGACTTTGGCATATTGCCACAGTGGCCCTTTCCCTACCCCAGAGGAAAGGTCCAGGGTTCAAAGGCTGGCACACCTTTAGCAAAGAGCCCCTCTTCCTCTCCACTTGTCCCCTTCATCCGCCCAGTGGGGGAAGCTGCCCTGCCAGGCGTAGCAGCAGTCCCCAGGCAGCTCCTGCCTCTTCACCCAACCTTTGGTTGAAGACCCCGAGTCCACAGGGTGCTGTTGGGCAAGGCAGCCCAACGGGGCCCTGAGGAGCTGAACCTCCCATGTTCTCGGCCTGCTGGTCGGCTCACTGGAGCTCTTCAGCAGGGATCCGTGTTCCTAATTCATCACCAGCTGACACAAGCAGGAAATAAAACGAGCAATTTACCCTTCACTTCTCCAGTGCAATGATCCCTTTTCTTTAAGCCATCAGCCCCTTTATCTTATGCTGCCGGAGTGGCCGTAGTATAGCTTGTTTTCATCTGTCTCTGGACGTTGCTTGAACTTTCAGGGCACTTGTTTAGCCCCAGTCGGATAATTCCCTCTTTCACTCTGACCAAACAGAGTGCCCTTGGGCTGTGCTGCTCTTCCCCTGCGCATCGTAGTGCGCTGAGAGGGGCTGATACACCTCAGCATGTGCTGTGGGGGCTGTTCATTGAAACAAACCCACAGACGCTGGTGATTTTTGAAATGCCTTTGGCTCAGCCCTGCCCTTGCTGACTGGAGAGTGGCTGGGAGTGACAGGGACGCTGAGATTCAGAACGGCACTCTCAGTCATCCTGTGCGCGTGATTTTACAGCAACCACATTGTCCCTTTGCAAACGGGTGGCTGCACGGGGTACCCCATCAGACTGGGGAGAGGGAAGGAGTTTCCTGTGCCAAGGGATGGGCTGTACGTGGTGTTTGAGGCCTTCCAAGGCAGGCTGGCAGGGGCCTGGGGTCTCTCTCCCCCTGGCTTGCTCCCACCGGGCTAATCCTCCTCCCGCTGGTCGGCAGAGGGCACCAGGGACCCGAGAGAGTGCTTGGGGTGCACTTGCTCTGCTGCTTCCACTGGTGAGCAGGCCAGGAGAAAGGGGGACACAGATGAAAAAACGTGTGCGTGGCTGCAAGGGCAGATTTGAAGCCAGATGTCTTGCACTGACTGGCACTAATGGCATTCCTTATAATCTTACTGCCCTGGTTTTAAAAGCATGTGGTATCTAAAAAGACATTCCTTTTTCCTTGGTTTTTTTACATCTCAAACTCTTGCTTCCCTCATGGCCTGATGAACTTCTTCTTGTATGGCCTTTTTAATGTAGGATCTGGCTTCAAATTACACATAATTAAGCTGCTTCTGCAAAGACAACCCTATTTCCCATTTCCCTGGTCCTCCTTTGCACTAGATCTAGTGTGTAATTGCAGGGGAAGTTCATAGAAAGCTAAAAAGAAATACACTTTCTTTTTTTCTGCAAATTATTTTCCCAACAGAAGAACAGTGGAAAGTGAAGCCAGGTTTCTTTTCCATTTCAAACCGCTCAGCAGGCGGTGTATAGACAACCTGGCCATCCCTCAGTGTGTGATCCAAATGAAGCAGCCCGGTCTCCAGAGTCCAAACCGGCTCTGACTGTGAGGCTTCAGCTGCGATAGCGTCTCCCTGTCAGAGGTGTGTGTCTCAGTACACCAGCTGCAGTGACACCAGGGACGGTATTGCAGGCCCTCTGACTGAGTGTCAGAGCTACCCTCTAATCTCTGTCTGGAAGAATGGCACTGATTTTAGTAGACTTATTCCAGGTTCATGCGCTGTAACTGAGGTTGGGGTCAGGCTGACTGATGTCTCAGCTTTTGTTCCTTCGCGGTTTTCTGTCCCAGTTTAATTCCAGCTGTTGCTTTCCTAATTGTAGTTGATCAAGGATGAGCAATGAGTCATACAGAACAGTCTCACGCATCTGCTCATACGTGTCACCTAAATCCCAAACCAAATCTGTCAGGTGCTTGATTTCTTTTTCATTCATTTCTATGGACTGTAGCATTTTCTAGCTTGAACTAGAAAAGCAACAGAGGTTGGAAGGCTACAATAGAGCCATTCCTTGGAGGTTTCTTTTTCTACATGGAAATGTGGGAAAGGATCTCTGCTAGAGGCTATTTCTTTCCAGTCTTCTGGAGTGTTCTTCCTCAAACAGCACAAGCATAATGTAACTGACTTAGAGTTATGTTGGCTGACTAAAACAAGGAAGATTTGGCTCAGTGTTGGAAATGACAGATGAATTTGTAACTGTACTTAATCGCTATTGATACCGGCATGCTGCTTAATTTGTGTAAGTAAGGAATCTTTGTTCCAGGCAGTACATTAGTGTTAATTATATATACATGCTGGGCATCTCTAGACATGCTTTTCCAGAATGGAATTAAAGATGTTTTTGTAACCTCCAGAAGACAACAGTGCTTCTGGAAACATGTAGAGCCGGTGGGTTGGGACCAGTGAGCTTTACATTGTGATCTGCATAGATCTGCTGGATGTGGATCAAAGGAGGAATGTATTTGTGGATGGAGGGGCGGGGACAGAAAACCAATCACAGGTGATTTAGGTTAAGGTAGATTTCTCTACCTTATGATTGATGAAATGATTTAATTTCATATAAGTTCCTCAAAAGAACTTTGATCAGGGGAGCAGGTCTTACATATTCATATCTTCAGTACGTCACCAGCAACGTCTGTCGATGCGTCTCTTCAACTCCTGGCTTGCTGCTTTTGTTCCTGGAGTCGGTTGTCCCAGAATAGCACAGTTCTTCATTACTGCCCTGATTTCTTTCATCTCCACACAGTTGTCACTGACTAGATCGCCTATCCTGTGGAAAGTTAAATAATAACCCAGCTTTATGCTTTGGATTTGGCCAGTGAAGACCATGTGAGCTCAGAGCTGATATGTTCTGTTGGCACCTGCTGTTCATCCACATCTGGCTATTGCTAAAACTCTGACACAGGAAAGTGGTTTCAGTCTTCTGGGCTGGAGTCAATGCTTAGATTGTATTCTTTCTTCTTCATGGAAAATCGTGGTGCAGGAAAATATTTCCAGGAAACTGTATTACTTCTAGCGCAACCTGGAAAGAAACACTAGTATATTACCTTTGTGAAAATTGTGTTTCACTCCTAAATGAGAGTCAGATTCTGCTATAGAGAGTGCCTTTTACAAGGTAAATACTTCCTAGGACACAATGCCACCGAAGCAGATTGTCCTTTGGATGCTTGCTATGGGGGAGACTTTATGCATTCACTAATACATGGTTTAACGCTCTACATCAGAATCCTGTGAGAGAATTTTTTTAATCACAGTTTAACACAAGACCATATAGGATGCTTTTGTTTAACCATCACCATTTTAAATGCTGAAGGTTGTCTTGATTTTATTACAGTTGCAAAAGTATTTTGATTCAGGTGTTTTAATTTGGCAGGCTCAAATGAATGCCAAGGGAAGGTAGGGAAAACGTTCTTTTGATGTTCTCGTGCCATCCTATTTGCACAAGTGGCTGTGCTAGGGGTTGGATTTATTACACAGGAATGAGTGCAAGAGCTAAGATATTACATGTTCTGCAGAAACAAGAAACCAGAAAGGATGAAGTCTCATCTCCTTAACACTTGGTAGTGTTTCTTGGGAGTAGTCCCAGTTTGTGTGTATTGTCCAGTCTTAGAGTGGTTATTGCAAAACAGGAATCAAAAGCATGTAAGGATCATTCTTTCTTTTCTCCCAGTTCAGTGGCCTCCTGGAGCTGTGATCTGTCAGGAACCACAGACCCCTGGTTTCAGAGAGGTTTTGAATCGAATGCTGTGAACCCTGTGTCTGTCTTGGGAGAAATGTCTTCTCTGATGGCCCAGGGTTGATGGATTTGGGGTTGTTTTATGCACAAGGCAGAGAGTTCCATGTTCAGTTTTGCCCAGTTTAAAATAAGCCACATCTGTTTAAAATGGTGCTGCTGATACAAGACAGGGTAGGGAATGCAGAACGCTGGTACAAAAGGAAACCCTGCAACGAGGGCGCTGCCCCAGAGGGACAGTGGGGAGTGAGGGTAGAGAGAGGGAAACGGCCCACACAGCTAATTGAAAGTGCATCTTCCTGTCAGTCATGAGGCTTGCCCATCAATCATTCTGGCACCAACAGGATCTGACATCAGTAGGGAATTAAATAAACTCCTCTCTCTTTAGGGACCTGCTGATGGAAACCCGTAGGGGGGAAGTGAGCAGAGAAGAGCAGGAAGCATGTGCATGGGGGAGGCACAGTCTCAGTGGTCCCCTGGGATGGTGCAAGTCTGTGTCCTTCCTCTTTCTCACACCAGCGTGTACAGATGAAGGGATTTTTCAATGAGTCCCCCAAAAGGTGAATTTTAAAGCTGGTAATGGGCCAAGCTCACCTCAGTTTAAATAAACAAACTGCAATAACAGTATCTTACGGTGAGTGCCCTGAAAGCTGAGTGATGCTCTGTGCAGCTGAAAAGTAGTTTTCACCCTTGGATGAAATTTGTGCTGTTGGACTCGGTAGCTGAGAGGTGATTCTGGACCAAAGTGTTGGAGCAAAGCACTGGGAAGAGATAGTGGAGTAGAGCAGAGAGTTGGAAGCCAAGACTCTGTTTTCTATCCTGCTGTGAATCTGTCTCTGTAGTGAATTAAGATGTGATGTGAATTAGGATATTACCAGTTGGACCTGGCTGAAATCAAGGGTTCGGGCAGATAAAGTGACTTGTACCTCCATTGTCAGGGCTAGCACCAGTCGGCCAGCTGAAGTGGGTAAGTGTCAGTGTGTGCACGTGTGCTTGTGTGGAGGGCCACGGAGCAGCTGGAAGCCATTCGGGTACTGACAAGTCCCCTGATGGACCTCTACTGACGTGGAGCGGCTTTGGTTTCAGGAAAGCCAAAGGGAACCTGTCACTAATTAGACACACAGCTAATTAACGAGAAGCAAACAAAGAGCAGCAGCTTGTGTTTTGGGAAAACTCAGCTTTAGTAGCCAAGGACGTCTGCTCCTCCCTTTCAAACCATTTAAAAAACAAACAAAGTGGGGGAGACTTGCATTTCAAAGCAGTGCAAACACTGCCAACCTCAGCCTTCCAGAAGGGACTACCAGGAGTGGGATTTAGCAGTGAAAGGAAAAAGGGCTCTCCAGGTGTAATGAGACCTTCCCTCTCCCTAGACCAGGGCGCTCTGAAACCCCTTGTGCATCTCTTATCCATTAATTTTTAATTTTTCTTTCTCCAAATAAACACTCCTGTTAAAATTTTGGGTGGGTGGATGGGGAAGAAAGTCAGGTGTGAAACACGAGCTGCCATTTTGTGCTTTGCTACTTCCAGGTCTTAGAGGTGTGTAGTATTTCAATTTAAAACCCTTTTTTTGTGCATTGTTTTTATTGATGTTGCATTCTGCTTTATTATTGCAGGGTTGGCTAGAAGGTTAGGTCAGTAACATAAACAAGTAAAAATTACCTAGGCTGTGTAAACAGATGCTCTAGAGTGGATGAGGCTCTGTTTGAGTGGTAATATCTTTAATAAGAGAAGTGTGCTTTCAGGACAGGAGGAATCCAAAGCTGTAATCCCAGTTATGAGTCCTCCAATGACCCTGAGACAGCTTGCTTAGGGCCTGATCTCCAGTGAGCCTTGTCAGGGTCCCAAGTCCTGCTCAGAGCAATAATTTTTGACTGCCTCTGAATACACCAGTGCTTGCAGGATTCATTAACTGAGGCTTGCAAAGTGCTTTGAACATGAAACACGGTAAGAATGCCAAGTTATGTGATATTTGGTGTATTTCCTAGAGCCATGCATGTAATTAAGGGAGAATCTCAGCTTTCAAAAACCGAGGCAGTTTCTAGCCCTCCTTGTCAAAGGAAAAAATAATTTGGAAAACAGGACTCAAGGCTCAGAAATTAGGGGGCAAATTTAAAAGAAAACAACAACCCACCAAGTTATGCTATTTTAATATTAATCTCATGGGTTTGGGGACTAAATAATAAAATTGGGTGCTTGGGTTTTACACTATGTGACTATGCTTTCATGTGTTTTCTCTTAATAAATGTTTAATCTTCATGTGCATTCAATATAGAAATTATTAAGTCTTTGTCATCACTGGCTAAGGTGGAAATTTAGCACAGCTTTTGTCCTCAAATCAGCCTATCAGCATATCTTTATCTATTTTGTTCCTTCACCTTGGAGGAAGGACTGTGTTCCTGGTTAGGGAAAGGCTGGGAGTTGCAGGCTCTGTCCCAGTGCTGCCAATGGCTTCCTGGATGAGCATCCTGTGGTCCTGCTGGGATGAGAGTCCCCAGCCCCACAGGGGTGGGAGCAGGCCTTGGCTCTCTACCAGGCTGCAGGGTGGAGTGAAGGACCCCTCCCTGCTTCCATGGCACGCTGCAGTCTTTAGCTCCTGCACGTTTTTAGAGCACTGTTGCCTCATTGACCAACAAGAGTTACCAGAGAATCTGGTGTTACACTGCAGCGGTAGATCACCACATGCACATACATTAGGTAGGTTTTTTTCACAATTCATCTGGTTTTGCTGCTTTACGGCCTGATTTGAAATTGCTTTATGCTCTGCTATCAGCATTGCTGTCAAAGAATCAGCAAAGCCACAGTAGGATTCCTTCTAATATCATTTTGGCTCAGGTCTCAAATATGTACCAGTAATATTTAAAAAAAAAAAGGGGGGGGGTGAGAAAAAAGAAGGGAATGGCTTCAGGTTACAACAAGTAAGGAGCATATCAACTTTTCCAGACACAGATTGATTTCGCTGTGCCTCTCCTCATGAATATCCTTAGCTTCTATGAAAAAGCTATTGGAGGCATATACATGAAGCGTTTCATAAAGAAAACTGTGTGACGCTTCACATCCCACTTTCTGGGATGCTACTTAGCTTTTTTATTATCAAGACACTGCAAAAACCCAGCAAGGTACGAAGCAGGATAAGACGATACTCTCTGGCCAGCACACCCTGACTGAGGGCTGTTTCAGATGGCGTCAGGTTTCTTTAGCCAACTCAGAGCTTGAAAATGTGCCCTTGATTTCAGCCCACAGGAACGTGGGCTTGTGCTGTTTTATTGTCTAATGGATCTTTCACTTGATCTCCTCATGCAAACACGTTGAGCATGTGCTAGGGTCACTTAGAGAAAACCGAACCCCACTCATGTTCTTAGAGCGTAATCCCTTAATATTGATTACTGTGTTGCGCAGGGGCAACAGGTAACAGAATCCGTGCGGATTCAGCCTGGCAGCTGATCGTCCCACACACGCACGGTTCAGCTGGTGAGCTCTTTGCAGCACTGGGACTGCTTTGCCTAATCGCTTACCACTGATGTATGAAACGCATAAACGTATTGGAACAGAAGTACTGGGTTGCAGCAGTTGTTCGTGTGAAGTGAACAGATGCAATGGGAGATTGTACCACGGAGTGTGTTCCTCTCTAGATTTATCTTGCAGGCAGCTCATGTTTATCTTTTGCCAGCTCACGTTAGACCAGAGTACGGCAACCTTTAAGCCACTGTGTGAGAAAACTATTTTGCAAAATGAAAGCAAGCAACTAATTATAAAATGTATAGGAGGCAACCTAATTATTTATAAAAACAGCTTTCCACTGATCGGAACAACTCTTTGATTGGATTTGAGTGTGGTTAATATGTGGTTAGGGCCATTTCTTGACATTTTATTTTTTTTCTCAGTGGAAGCCCCATTCTTCTCTGTGGCTTTTGGAGACTTTTGGAATATTAATTTGTAATTGAAATGATTTGTGGGGGATAGATTGTATACTTGCATCTGAAGGGAGCTAGAAATCTCAATAACTGTTGTAGCCTGAGGCTGATTTCTAATTATAAAGTATCCTGAGTTGATCTGTAATGTTTGAGTGTCTCCTTGGTTCAGTTTAATGGGAGCTCAAATGCTGGAGGTGTGAAACACAGGAAAATGGACTAATGGGAACCCTTACAAACACTTGAGTCAAGATGAGTGACTGGTTAAATGTATGGTCTAATACTTGGTGATTGCTGGGCTATAAAGGGGCATCTTGTAGGGGGAAGGAGGGGAGATGCCACTGGCTTTCTACTCTGCCTCCAAATATAGCTCATGCAGGTTTTGCACCCGGACGGGCAGAGCTGCACATACAACACTGCTCATGCAATAACCATGCACTAGAGTATGAAGGTGCAATCCAGGATACTTACGGGAAACGTGGCCCTTAAGACCACTGTATCATGTTACTCCCAACAAAAAAAAAGAATTGGAGATACGCTCTCAGGTTCATCTTACATGAAGCAGTTGCCAGTTCTCTACTGTTTGATAATTCAGAGTGTTTCTGTTGAGGGTCCCGCATGCACCCCTTAGAGAAGCCCATGATTTCTAAAAGCTGTGTTCCCAGCAAAATAATTCAAATTATTTTGGCACTCTCCTTTCCCAACTAGACACCCTGAGACTAGATTTTTTCACAGCATTTTTATTTGGGGTTGTTTTGGCATGAATTTCAAACTTGAATGCATCAATATCCCCGGGCTATCTTGAGGATCTGATCTAAGAGGCATCTTCACACTTACCCTAAAAGGCTGGAGACGGTATGTGCTGCTAGCTCATTTAAGATCTACAGGTTTGTAATAGGCTTGCATTTACAGGTCACTAAGGATCCCTTACTAGTGGTGAAAAAATGACCTTGTCTGTAATGCCAAGTGCTGCTGAGAATCATTATATCCATCAGTATAGTCATGACTTGCACTTTAAAATTGTGGTTTCCTATGGGACAAGATAGTCTCAGAGACAACTGTGTATGAACACGATGGTAAGTGAAGAAATCAAAACCTACCATGCTGAAGGGGTTTGTATATATGACATTTAAAACTGACGTTACCAGCAGATGATATATTGTTGCTTAGGGTATGAAAGACCTGTTATTAATTATAAGTTCACTATTAGCTTTATCTAGATCTTCACTCAGTTCTGTTGTATTACAATCAGTACGTAACACTTGAATCTTCATCCAGACTTAAACTTTCCCCTTCTTGTCACTCCTCTCCAATGTGAAGAGATTATTAATTGAGATAAAATTTGTTAATTTATTAACCTAGAGCTGTTTAAAAGGCCATTTATTGAGGAGAGACAAATGCTTCGGGAGAGGAGAGGTGAGTCACTACCAGCTGGCCATGTCGGCCACCCCCAACATAAAAAAGGGCACCAGATTTCATCAAATGATTGAAATCTGCCCCCATCTTCTAGCTGACCAATTACTATTAGAAACCTGCATTTACAAAGCAGGGAATCCTCCATTTCCTTGGGGCAAAAGCCTTGTTAGTCTGGATTTATAGAGAGAAATTGTACCACTTTTTACCATTTCCTGAGCATTCCATTAGATTTTTCTCCTTCTTGAAACAGATTCAAGATAAATGTGCACTGGCAGCATTACAAATGGAGCCTTTGCTTAGCAATATGTGTTCCCCTTCTCCCCACTGCTTTCAGGCTTCAACAGATGTGATCAGATGAGGAGGCTGGTGTGGAATGACCTGGTTTACATGAGCAGCCCGATCTCCAGAAATGAGAGCTTGCAGATGCCTAAAGCTGCACTCATATTTAGAGACTGCTTTTTCAAAGTTTGGCTCCCTTGTCCCCAAATATTATTTTTCATACTGTATTCTAATAGCCATAGTTGGGGCCATGGATTACAGGAATTTAAGCTGCCACCTTATAAAATGTTAGAAGAATCCAATGCGACATTCAGAACATGAGTGAATTGGAGCCAGCTGGAAACAGAATACAGGAGGTGGATTTTCTCCTGGACGGGTGCTAATAATTCCCGGTAAAGATCAAAATGAAGGACAGTTGAGTTGGTTTTGGATGGCACATGGCTTTGCATGAAGACAATCCCTCTTCAGTCACAGCTCTACCTCAGGAGGTTTTTTGCTTCCTAGTGGAGATCCGCTTTCCTGTTCTGTTTGCCACCTGGGGGAGTGTGATTGCAGGTGCATGCCCTCCCTAGGACATGCCGGCCGGCCCCAGAGAGAATTGCCTGTGATACCCAGAGACATCTGTTCAAATGCCAGCCTTGCTTAGTCCCACAGGGCGGGCAGAGCTCCAGGGGGGATCCCAGAGCAGCATGGTGCATGAGTGACCCTCTCCTGTGCGGGTTAACACTCCCCCCAGGAGCCCAACGCTGCCTCCGAATTGCACCCCACTGCACCTTTGTGCCACAACCCCTTGCCTACGTGGCAGCAGGACAACCTGGACATGAGGGACAGAAGAGATCTGGACTCGTTGTTCCCTGCTCCACTTCAGTCTTGCTTCTGAGCTCGGGGATCACAGCCCTGCTCTTCCAGGTGAGCGGGTCACCAGCACTTTCTCTCCTCACTTTCTCTACACTTAGGAGCCTTTAAAGCATTTCCTGTTAGCTCTGATGTCTCTGGCTGCCTACACTGCATTCTATGACTTGACTCTTTATGAGGTTTTTCTCCAGCTGCTTTTTTAAACTCGCCAGCACTGCTGTGCCCTGGTGCCTACTTACTGCTCGCCACCCATGCCTTGAGACAGGGATGCGCCAGCCCTAGGAGTTCCCAACAGATTAAAGCTGCAGCAGTCACCCAACTCTGAGGCAGAGGAGTTTGCCCATTGGGTGCAGGGGGTCAAGATCCTCATTCAGCACCTGACAGCTAAAAAATCTTGATTCACTGGTACAGCCAGCTCAGCAGTGTGCTTGGGCACGTGCTTAGCTCTGGCACTGTCCTCAGAGGGCCTCAATCATATGCTAGAACACTTTTCTGAATTGATGCTGAAGCATGGCACAAATGGTTGTACCACACGCACCAGTGCATTAGACACATGGTTTTGCTAGATGGGGAGGGCTGGAAAGTCTGTGAAGCTTGTCATAACCTTTAATCAGTAGCAGGGTAGGGAAAGGAAGAACACTTGAATAATTTTTACATTAGCTTAGGGAAAAACATGTGAATTGCTTAGATTCCTTGTAACAGAGCGATAGCCGAGTTTGCTGCTGTATCTGATGTTTGCCAAGCAATCTCTCTGGCAGCAGATACAGCAGAGCTGCTGTCAGGTGTGAGCATGCACACAGCCTGGTTAAGGAAATATTCACCATGAACAATGTCAAGGAGACCGGAACACTGAGCATTATTCTGCTTTTCTTAAAACGTTGTAGGAGCCCTTTTCTTACAGGGATGAGAAAGACTGAGCACTTAGGTGTCTGCTGCTGCCCACTGTACTTTAAAGATGAAAAACACCCCCAGTTGTAGCTCCTTTATCTTCCTGTCCCAGGTTGTGCCTTTTCTGATGAAATAAGTAACCTAGTGAGCTTTGGTTACTTACTCATAAGGGGAGGAAGAGACTTTGTTTATCCTCACGTGGGGTGCAAAGACAAGGAAGTCATTCCTCAGTGACTGCATTGCTTTGGGTTCAATAATTTTTCTTCCCTATCACCCCAGGTCCTAGTGCACGTTGTACATGTCTGTAGGAGACATTAATTGCCTCCTCTGTGCACGCAGGCTGCCTCCAGGAGACTGCAAACCATGCGCGTGCTTTTGCTGTGTTGTATGTTTAGGTCTTGAGTACACAATGCAAGAGGAGTCATTTCACTCTGCTGCTTTTTCTTTTCCTCCAGGGAGCCCCCTCTGTACCAGTGATGCCTCAGGATGGTAATAACTTCAGGGTCTTTTTTTGATATATTGGAATTCACTTTCCTCCTCCTCCCACTGCCTGCGACAGACACTGCCAGAGCAATCCATTGCAAGTCCTTTTATCCTCTGCTACCCCATAATGCCCCTGTATATTGCCAAACAGCCATTGTGGTCTTTGCCACAACAAAACAGTAATTTAAAAAATAACTTGCTGGAACTCGGGTTTTTCCTTCTAAAGCCTGGTGAATGTCAGGCTACCACCTAGTGTTTCCATCCAGAATATCAGGGCACGTGGGACACTAGGGACAGTGTATTCTCCCTCAGTACCTTCTGTGTGGCAGATACTGCTCTAACAAGGTTCACAGAAGAAGTAAGCTGCTTTTCTTACACTTCAGCCACTTTTCTTCAAAGAATTTAAAGCTGCAGCCAGACACGATTCAAAGTAGCTCTTCATTTTGACCATCTTCCACGTTTTGATCAGCTTTACATATATTCAGGTTAGGTTGGTTAATGTAAGGCAAATGCCAAACGCTCGTGTGTTTATTGTGATGTTCTGGTTATTTCTAAATCTTCAAACTATGTGATGATCCTCTGAGTTGTATTAGCACCTAGAAGCCCCAAAATCTCATTGTCCTTCAGCTAAACAAACATATCCAAACCTACCTGTCAAGTAGAGCACATTCTTCATCAGTGTATAGCATCTGGGTACTTAGAGAAATCATGTTTGCTCTTTACTCAGAGAAGTTTTGCTCGGTGTTGTCGCTTCCTAAAGCTAAAGGGAGAACAGTCGCTTGTCTTTACCAGGAAAGGATCTCATTTTGAACACGTAAATTTTTCTAAGTTACCAATATCTGTATGAACCTTTTGAGGCAGTGTGATGATTATGCGACAAGGAGGATTTCCATTTTTGTTGCAGAAGGCTTTTTGCCAATTTTTTAAAGCCTTGAGAGAAAATATTTTGCAGGGGCTTGGTGAGAAAATGTTCTTTATTGTTTCAACATGTCTTGGGACAAATAGAAGCTGGTCCTGAGGCAAGAGAGTATTCAGAATTAAATTAATTCTCTTAAATATGTTATTCCAAGATACTTTTGATATTGATGTGTTTCCCAAAGCGTGCATGGTACTGTTGGATGTGTGTCCCCTTCTTTAATTAATATTGCCTTATTCAGTTGATTGGAAATGAGAACAGATTAATTTACCCTTAGTTTTACTCTCTTCAGACAGTAACCTGGAGATAGTATATCCTATATACTTGATACTTGTTCTGCTGAATATGCTTTGCAAGCTTGGATACACCCTGGCCCATACAGCAATAGGTTACAATTTCTTGAGTACAGTGCAGCACCGCAAAGGGATGCGTCACGGTGGGTGCTTGGTGTTACCACATGTGGGAAGAGACAGACCTTGCTCTCTGTAGCTTGTACGTTGGGGGTGAGCATCCGTGAAAAAACTTCGGGGCTGCCGCCTCCTGTTCCTGCTCTGGTGTCACAACACTACATGCTTTTCCACACAGAAAGGTGGAATTGCCACATCCGGGTTGGGACACAGGTTCACAAAGCCTGTGACTTGGCCATAATCTCAAAGGAAATCCAAAAAGCAAAGCGGAAACATAAGGTTGGAGCTTGTGCCTTAATTGCTCTGTTTCAGGTAGTTCAATAGCGAACGTGCAGGACAGGATCCTGAGTGAGCGGTGACATCCCAAAGGTCAGGGGCAGGAGGGGACTCCAAGGCTCCCCAGTTGGTTTGGAGAGCCCTGTTCTTGTGCTACGCATCCTCCTGGGGGGCAGCACTCATGATACAGAAAAGCACCTGGGGTTTAGCACCACTTGCTGGTTAATCTCTGCCCTCTGTGTGCAGCTGGGATTCCTCAAAAGCACAAAGCACTGAGGAACCCGGGCCTCTGCCAGTGCATGGAAGAGAAAAACACACAGATACCTGGGAAGGGAGAAGAGGTGTTTGTCTGGGGAAGCAAGAAGAGAGGCTGGGAAGTTTCCAGGAGGCAGCTCCAGGCTTGCTAACGTGTATTCTCCAGTGTGCCAAATAGCTCTGTAGGAGTCTATGGTTGCAGCAAGGGCTGCTAACAGATATGGCTTATGGCTCTATTCACCTGCGATGCACAAATGTGGTACGAGGTGCTGCTTTGTAAATTGGATTACAGGATTGGGAAGATTTGTTTGTTGTGTATTGGCAAGCCCCAGCTGTTCCCTCTCATTGCCTACAGCAGGGGAACTGCTCTGTGGGGACAGTGAAAGTCAACTAGGTGGGTGCTCACCACCATGGAGTGCCAAATCCCAACCCGGCTGCGAGTGACAGCCTGGCAGGATGATCTGGGGAGGAGAGGGTTAGCTGCCAGAGCCTGTCGGCTGTCCAGAGGGACACAGCTCTCTGGATGGGCATTTGCAGATTTATGGAGCTAGATAAGCATCAGTGAAGATGAATAACGATGCCACACAGGGTGCAGGAAAACTGCTTCCAGGAATATGAGTTGCAAGAAGAACACTGAAAATAATGTCAGAAATAGTGTGTCTTCCAGCCCTGTAGGTATCTGGCAATAAAAATGTATTGATTACCTGACATTCTTGCTAACAGATGCTAACAAAGAGAGCCTGTACTAGGCTGATTTTTATACTGAATCATGGCTTGTACATTTGGAATTTCTTTCCAGTAGTTTCCAAAGTCCTATATTGATGTGGGCCCTGTTCCCATTTCTGCAGCTGAACCTCTCTTACCTGGAAGGGCAAAAGGGGGTGATACTTCCCTCTTCTGCCACTCGGAAATAGCCATCTACTTTCTTCTTGGCAAACCTCTGGCTCTGCACTTCCCATTCTTGCTCTTCCATCTTTTGTAGACTTTGCGGTTTATTAGAGCCTTCAACCCTAAAGCTTTTATGTTAAAGGAGCACCTTTTCCTGGCACTTCTTCTGTTTGACCTGTTAATGCCCCCTTATACTCAGGGGTAATATAGCAGAGTGACCGAATGCATGGTCACGTTGTGCAGGATGGAGAGCAAGCAGTTTAGGCAGTGAAGGCTGGAGTGAGACGGAACTTCGGGGGCTGGTGGAGCGACTGTAAGGTCCGTGCCCTCATGGGGGGTGAGGTGTACGCCTGAGGGCTGTGGATCTTTCTTATCTGTACCCAGTAGCTTCAGTATGAGTGAGGTTTTGGTTCGTGACCTTCTGTCAAAGTATATGTGTGCCGCAGAGCACCCGAGTTGTCAGCCCAGAGGGACAGCACGGCAACTGCAGGTCGCTGCCAGCCTGCTACAGTCATGGGAGTTGGGCTTTGGCTTAAGCTGACTGCAGACAAGAGCCACATAGCTTCTCATTGCTGTGTGCACCACTCGTCTCCATCCATCAGGAGCAGCAGGTCTGCTTCTCTGGGCATAGTTGGGGCTTTAGGGAGAGATCAGAGAAGAAAAGTGAAGACAAGAGGATTGTAGCTTCCGTCCTGCCCTGTGGCTCATGCAGGTCATTAGCTCTGCGTCATGCAGAGGTGACCGTGCAACTCCTTTTATTCAGATTTTGGCTGTATTAATTTCTGGGTGAGTATACAGATAAAATGCTCCAGTACAGATATTCTGTCTCTAGAGGTTTTGGGATTTCTTTCATAGAAAATGAGGAACTTGCTATTGAAAGATAGTTCTCTGTCCAAATTCTGAATTTTGCAGCCAAATTCTGCAGTGATTCTTCAAATTATATCCCCACTGAACTAAATTTTTATTCAGTCAAGGGGTGGAGAAATGCTTCGCTCTGATTCATAGCAGCAGAACTCTAATCCCGGCTGCTTGGCTGATATTAATGCCGGTCTTTCAGTTGCATTCAATAACATTTTGACTTTAATTCCTCTCAGGGATCTGTCTCTTAGATGCCTGAAGTAAAAGCCTGAGCCCTGTGTCAGGTGGGCTTCTGCTGTTTTGTGGGCTTGATGAGAAAAGCAGTTCTTTATGGGGAAACAAATCAAAGCTGCTTTCTTGCCAGGTGTAGATGAATTGGATGAGTAGAGAAAAGTGGCTTTTTTAATGCAGAGGTGTGTGTTAGCTTAAACAAACAAACAAGAAAAAAACCAACTAAATCTGGGCATGAATTATAGACTGCTTCAGATTTCAGTGTGTCACGTTTTGAATTGAGCTGGAGTACCTATGGCTTTTTTTAAATTGCATTTGAACAAAAGTAAATACAAAGAGAAAGAAACCAGGACAGCAAAAGCCTGCAGGAAATTCCTCTACTGTAAACAAAGTCACCTTATGATTGATGTGAATGTACAGCCCCTTGTAAACATGTCTGTTTACTTGCAGGAAACCAGAAAGAACCCACATTGGGCGCTGCTGATTTTATCTAGCTTTGCTTAAATGCTTTTGGCTTCCAGTAGTCACTCCAGAGGGAGCACAGGAGCGATGCCTGTTCCCTGCAAAACTCGGGTCTACTGTGCTTTAAAATCTGTGCCAAATCCTGCAGATGGGCAGAGCTGCATGGGAAAGATTGATAATAGCATTTTGTGGCTACCTGAACCTCAGCAGTGAAGGCTTATTAACAGTGGGTGTGAAGCACTAATCCTTTGTGAAGGAGCTCTAGTTTTCAGTGCACCTAATGATGGAATTTTGTACCTATAAAATGTAGTAATAACTCTGATCCTACTCTGTGATGTTCCTGTAGGCTCCCACTGAAAGTTCAATGTTCTAATAAAGGTTGTCAGTGCTGCTGGGGTTGATGAGGTCTGTGTTGATGGAAAATGCTTTTAATCGTTTGTAGGACATTTTGTTTTTATTTAAAGATTTGGTCATAGCTGAGGGTGAAATCCTGGCTGTGCTGAAGTCCATAGGAAATTGGTCATAGCCCTCAGGGGGGCTCCAAGCCATAGCAAGCAAATCTGGATTTTTTGTAATGGAAATATCAGAGGAATGATGGGGAGCTACGAATTGTCTCCTGCTGAAGATGTGACATGGCTACTATAGAGAAGCCTTGCGTTGTAGAGACAAAGCCAATTACTTGGCTGATGATTTGTTTTTGATCTAGAAATCCCCATTGCCGGTGGATTGTAATCTGTCTCCCAGGACTGAATGCTTTTCAGGATTCCTCCCAAAGACCTTGTTCTGTCTTCACGTGGACAGAGGTCTCACTGTTTTGCAAAGGTTTTTCTTCCTCAAATAAGAATTACAGTTTTGTGATGCTGCAAATAATCACCATGAGCAAAATGCATCAAAGTCTGCAGATCTGTTCCCATGTGAAAATGTTACTCCTGGGTTCATTCACTGAAACATGCCTCTGGTTTGTAAAATGCCTCACCGTAGGGTGTTATATAGAGGGAAAAGAGGGAGGGAGATGGTTTTTTCCCTTTGTGCATATGGATTTGGAATTTGAAATAAGCTTTTCAGATATTTTAGGCCAACAATCATTTTGTACTCCAAAGGATATAACAGCATATTGGCATTGGTGCCTTTGCACACATCATGTCAGTAAGAGTAATGAGCTGAAAGTAAAAAGGGAGTTTGGGCTAAATGCAGGAAAAATCATGCATGTCACAATTAATGTATAGAGATAGACATTGTAACTGATTAAATAGTTGTCTAGAGGCCGATACAGATTTCCCTACTTCGAAGGGAACTGAAGCCAAGGTTTGTGGGTGCAGGGTAGGTTTGTTTTCTGCGCTGAGGCGGAACCAGGTCCTCTGTGCAGTAGCACACCGGTTGTGCTGTAGCGCTCAGAGACAGCGTCCTCCCCTTGGTCAGAGGTATGCTCTTTTCTGACCACCTTTCTGACCAACCTTCTACATCTTTAATCATGTGCTCTTTTGGTTTGGTAAAATGGAGAGGACAGAACAAGAGGAGAATTTATGCCGGACCGAGAACAAACATTGCCTCATGTGGGTGGTTTTATACCTTGGAGGCCAATCCCTCAACTTTCTGACTTGTTTGCCCCCTTCTTTATTTCTGATGGGAAAACAACCCAGAAGGATGTAAATCATGATACAAGTCTCCCTACCCCATGTAGAAGTGTGAAACTGGAGCAAAAGGGGCTGCCACATGCATGCAAAGAGAGAGAAAGGGAGAGATGACAGAATGAGTTTCTTAATAAATTTGACACAGAGACTGAGAGCGTGTTTATAAAACCCTAACTGAGAGTAGAGGAGGGTTTGTCTCTTTGTTTTTTTAAAGTGCAAAATCAGGGCTGGTTTATTGGACCCATGGGATTGGACAGTGTGTAGAAGGCCACCCATCTGGAAACCAGCTGATCGCTGCTGAAACTTTCTTCCCAGGCTCTGTCCCTTCTCTGACAGGGTGCTGGGGTTTTATGAGAGGCCGGCAGCAAGCCTTTTACAGACCGTAACTCCTTGTCTCAACAAAACTTGCTATAAATTAGCTGGAGAAAGGACCTGAGGGGATTGTCCCAATCTGGTTTGGGGTCCCAAGTCCAAAGTCAGCAATTTTAACAGAATAATCTGAGTTTTCAAATCAATTGTGTCTGGAAACAACCTTTATGGGAAATGGGTGAGTGGGAGGTAGAAGGAGACAGCAAAAAGTCAGCAGGGAGCAAGAGGAGGTTATTTCTAGATGGTGAAAGTGTTGACCATGTAAGTCTCTTTTCCCCAAAGACTTTTGAGGGTTTATAAAAGAAATCAGCCAGTATTTGGTTCCCTGGGAGTCCTTATCTCCTTCAAGGTGAAGGCAGCTTCTATATAGAACTTGGATTCGTGCTCTGAATATCCAAAATTTTATAAGCATTCAAAAACTAAGCTTGCGTGTGACCTTCACAGGGGATCTCATTTTCACAATAACCTAAACCTAGTACTTCTTGGAACACTCCATTCCATCTGAAATACCCCTTTCCTATGCACATAACCAATCCTATACTAGGCTTGTGTCCCCGACTGGTTCCGTGGTAAATGTACAGTTTCAGGATGGAAAGAGATTGTCTTGAATTATACACTGAACACAGCTGAGATTTGTGTCTGGTTGGGTCAGCTCTGCGTGGAGGTGATGCTACAGGAAGGAAAACAACTGAGGTTCTGCTTTTCGAAACAAGGAAGTTAAGTACAAGCTAAACCTTTTAATAAGTACTAAAAAACTTTGTTCGGGAAATTAAGTATTTCGATACACTGTAGACAAGTAGTAACCTTATTAAATAACCACGCAGTGTTTCCAGGTAACTAGACAGGCATAAATAGCTTTCATTAGAAAGTATCCAAAGTTTGTTTTAGCACCTTTGAAGTTGTCAATGAAATAGAGCGGAAAAAAATTTGCCAGTAAAAAGGGTCAGAGAGCAGTTTGCTTGGGCTGAATGTAAAGATTGCCATAGCAAATTTTTGCAGTGTGCTTTCATGTTTTATGATAAACTAGTTGGCTGGTCTGTTGCACAGAAGTTTCATGATCTTGATTTTTGCTTTTCAGAGTGGCTGAGTGACTGAGTCGAGTGGTTGAGGAAGAGGATGGAAGCCCTTGGGCCTCTCATCTTGGAGACAGGAGGACATCTCTGAGCAAACTGGGAAAACACTGCTTATAACCAGGGATAACTGCAAGAAGCACTTCTTAGCTGGAGGACAGAAGGAGAGGAACACCTGGCATCTTGCCTGGACGTTAACAGCAGTTAATGGCCATGTCCAGTTTGGAAGAGAGAGTAGATCAGCAAAATGCAATGAGCAAGAATGCCCTGTCACATCCCTCTGTACCTGAAGACGGCACCAGGTAGGCTGGAGAGGTCTTTGGGTGGGGACATCGATGGTGTGTGACTTCAAAGCTGCTCTGGGAACTGTGGAGTTTTCTCAAATATTTCCCATTGTCTTTGGGAACTTAGTCTGGTTTCTGGAGCAGTGAGGTCAGTCTGCTGCAGTCTGGGGCAGTTGGATGTGCTGATGCTGGGGTCTGGCAGAGTACGATGAGTGGTAACTAGGAAAAGCTGTGGCTTTAAGACGCTTCTTTCCCCAGTCATAGCAGTAACGTCCATTCTGCTCTTAACTGTAACATGTTTCAGTTGTGGATCTAAATGCCGCTTGAACTGCAATAATTAATTATTACCAACTTTAAAATCAAGTCTGACTTACATAGGAGTGTTGACAGACCCATGTCCCAGCTAGAGCATAAACCAGGGGGGCAATGTCTCCAGTTGGTACTATCCTCATATGACCTTTTCAGTGGTAGTAGGTGTGCGTGTTAGTGCACAGGTCTGTGTGACTGCTCACTCTTCCACAAGACACAGCTGGGGAAAAGGCATGGACAGCAACTCAGTGCAGAATTTTGGATATGCAGAAAGTGTGGCAATTTGAATTTGGAATAAATTTCTCAAGCTTTTTGTAGGAATACTTGGAGGCTCTCAAAATGTCAGAGAAAATACACAATTCCAGTGTGTGAAGTGTCCTGGCAGAAAGCTTAGCAAAAAAATTCCAGAAAACAAAACAAGACTTTCACCAACTTCCACCAGCTGGAGCTGTTACCATAGCTGCCAGTCTGCCTTGGTTCAGAAATTGCCTACTGCTGGTTGATCTGTAGCGCTGCTGTGGTTGAAAGATACAGTGAAAGGGAGCTCTTTAAGTTCTCAAAATGTATTATGTGTGAAAACATTCAAATATACACTTAATTTAAAACAAACCTGCTGAGAATCAGGTTTTTTGAAGACCTTTTTCTCGTGCAATAGCTATAATAATTCTATAGCTTAGTCTGACTGGGGCTAGTCCAACTCCTATTAAAAGCAGTGGAAAACTGTTGGTGGAAGCTGGACTGGCTCATCTGGTGCCCTGTTGAAATTTGTGGTGATATTCCAAAGCAGAGCAAAGATAACAGCCTCAGACTGTAAATTCGTTGGGGCAGGGACTCTCTGTTTGTATACGTTGTATAGTGTTGAAGACATTTGTCGACACTTCAGAAATAATGAATAATGCCAGTGTGAGGAGGAAATCTCTCCACTCAACCCTAGGTGTTTCTGCTGCTAAGTGTTGAAAGAGAAACACAGAGCCCTGAAGTTTGAAGACTTGGCAGGTGAGGAGAAGGAAAAATCTTTTCACTTCCCGTTTAAATTTAAGCTTAATCTGCATTTGTTGGGTCTGGTTGAAATATTTGAGCTTTTAATTTAATGTTGTTGTTTTTGGGAAAACTTCTTGGGATGCATGGCATGAAAACACCTTAGATATGTGGCACGGTTTTGATTTAATTTCTACTTTCATCTGGTTTCCATTACAAACCAGACTAATTGCAATAAGATTCTCTGTGGCAAAAAATACTAGGGGAAGTGTAAATTTGGAAGTTTTCTCACTTTACAGTAACTGTAAAAACAGTCAGCAAACGGGTTCTAAAATGATTTACTATGGGAAGGAGCAAAGCTTGCTTGTCTTCATAGTAGCAGGGTTTCACTGGCACTATCAAGTTTTCAAAGGTCTCCAATTCAACTTGTCCATATTTATAGAAAACCTATTTTGCACCCATGAGTTGCATTTACTCCTATTTTAGAGATTTTTACAATTGTAGCATGAGCTGCTATGCCCCTGGTGTTTGAAGTGCCCACCTTATCTGTCCACATTCTGCTGTTAAACAGCCAATGGATGGGTATGGTCATGAAAGAAAACGGCTTGTTTGAAAAAAGATAAGGGAAGCGGGGAGGCTTGAAGCAGCGCATGTAGAGGGGGGATGGAGAGTCCCTTGGCATGGTCTTTCCACACCCTGTGTCCGATAGGGTTTCCCCAGGGTGGTGTTGGCTGGTCCCTTGCCTGGGCACTGGCGTGGGGGCTCAGTGTAAGGCAGTGGGGGTATTCCCTCCTGCTCCCCTCTCACAGACTGTGTCTGCTATAAACCCGGGCATTGAATGATCCTGATTTGAAAACAATGCTCCCATGATAGCGCTCTGGGAACAGGCTGAAGCAGGGGAAGGCAAGGGTAGCTCCTCTGCCGAAGGCGGCTGCCATGAGTTCATTGCCTTGGTGATACTTTTCTTTGGGTGCAGACTTGTCACAATTTTTATTTTATGTAAGATAGTGTCATAATGGGCAGTCCCAGGATTTTGAGCTGCCATAGTATGAAGCTGGCATTAAATGTCTGCACTACAAAAAATAACATTGGGTTTGTATTTGTGCTTTATTTTGCTATTCAGTTTTTTTGTTAGAGAAATGTTTGAATCCACTTCTGCACTAAGGAACAAACTAAAACCCAAGAAACTTCTTAAGAACATACAATTCTATGATTCTGTGACTCTACAACATGATATTTTTGCAGTGATTTATCCTACGATAGATTTGGAGACTCTTACAGGACTGAGATAAGCTATCGTTACACACAGGTTTGGTAGTGTTTGCTCATACGGAATTCTGGCTTGGAGTGTAAATGTACACAATGTGTATGTGTGTTCCTGCGCAGAGCTGGGCTGTGGGCCTGCTCCTTCCATCAGGCGAAGCAGAGACAAACCCCTGGTGACTGTGACGACTGAGACACAGCTGTGGGACAGCTCAGCTTTCTCTTTAGAAAGTTTGGCTCTACCTGGCTTAGCTTTGTGTCGGCATCATTTTTAACCATTGATCCCAGCAACAACACAAAAGAACAGAGCAATAAATTCTGGCTCCCTTGTTTCCATGAGAATTATTGATTCTATATGTTTTTTAACGTATATAAGTCACTTTTTGGGAATCGCCCTGTGGACACAGGCTGCTGTGCACTTTGTGCTTATCAGCTCACGATCCGCTATTGTTCTGTCTGTGTTGACATCATTTGTGTAGCTGTTGAGAGAAGCAGGAAGGAAACTGAAATGCCAAGTGAATTGTGTGGAAGAGGGACAGCTGTCAAGTGAAAAGTGACAGAATTGGCAGGACTGGATCTTGTGGCTTGGTACTTCTGAAACATCAAGTAAACAGCAGACAAGCAGTTAAACAGGGATGCAGGGAAATGGGGTGTCACGTTTGCTGTGTTCAGGCTGACTTGGGAACCCAGGCTCACAATGGATGCTGCTGATTCTTTAAAAAAAATCTTCTCTGCATTGCACATATAAAAACATGCTGCTCTTTCTGCAGTCTGCATTTGTGTGGTTGGTTGAACTTAATATTCACGTGTTAAAAAAACAATTACTGATCCTTATGTAGTGGAAAGTTGGGTCTGAACTGTGAAGTATGAATACATCTGTGGACACTTCCACAGATTTGGGAGTCTGATTATGAGGTTTTGGTCTGGGCCTGTCTTTAACTGTAGCTGAACAAAAACCTCACTGTAAACTTCCTTTTGCAATAGAATACAAAACCCCCAAAGCACATAAGCCACAAAAACCCTCTCAGGGTGACCTGGTGAGTTGCCATCGGGAGGTGATTCTGCACCCTTGGCCCTGAGTCTTGTATGGCTTGGACTAGAGCTCTGCCAGAGAAAAGTACTCTTTCTGGTGGTATTTCTTATATCCTAAAGGACAGGATGCTGGATGTTACACACCGTCTTTGCCCAAAGAGTTAGTCCTCATGCAACAGAGAATAACACCAGTCTGGCAGGGAACTGGATCAGCTGATGGAGTAAGTCCTTTCTGCAGTGAATCTGTGATGCTGCTGTACTGGAATGTGTGGAAGGAGCCAAGAAACAGTTATGGGAGAGTAAAATTGCACTGTTTGTTCTGGAGACAGGCAGAAGTGAAAAACACATGCAAAGTGATCTATGTATATGGTAAAGCAGAATACCTTTTAGGCACATGACGTGATTACATTAAAAAACCTTGTATTCCCTTTTCTCTTACTTCTTCTGTTGGGTGGTGTTCTTGCTGCTGGGATGAAGGATGTAGATGGAGTGTTGGATGTTCAAGCCTTCTCCAGAGCTGAGCAGGCTGATCCGCTGCATTTTCATTTGCTTCTGGGACTGCGGAAATATATATATTTTTTTTTTTTCCCCACCTCTGTAATAGGTGTAGGATTATCTTTGGGATAGGGAGCTCCTGTGACCTGACTGAGCCAGGTTCTCTGAGAAAGAGGTGAAGACTAGAACTGTGTAGGAGTTAAATGGGGAAGGAACTTATATTGCCGCCCTTGCTTTTTTGTTCTTCAGGGTCCTCTTGCCCTAATCGTAAGGGGTGAATTGTGCATATCAAGTTCTCATTGGCAGATCTTCATCCTCTCCCCTTCTTTGCCTGTCCAGAGCAGGGATGTACCTGGTCCCATCCCAATGCTCTTTGGGCCTTCCTAAAAGCTGCTTGTTACTTGCGTTGAAGTCCCCTGCTGATGGCAGGACCTGCAGAGACAGCAGCTCTGCTCAGTAACGCGCTGTCCCCTGCTCTTCTGGGGCTCCGCTTGTTGTCGCAGAGGATGTGGCAAATTTTCTTGTTTCCACTCTCATGGGGAGAACTGCTTGTGGTTAAGATGATTTGCAAGTGTGGTGTTTTGTGGTTATGTTATTGCTTCCTCCTATAATCCCACATGCTCTGGCGCACAGGGTGTTTAATAGCATCCTCAGGTTGACTCCAGGATGACTAATTTGCTCAGACCGCACAGGCTGTTCATATCCTCTGGTAAGAAGCTGAGTGGTAAGGATTGATTATAGACCTTAGTGCAGGCTCCTGAAATACAGCCTTCACTTTACGATAGAGCTGGTGTGTGAGACCAGATATCCTTCAGGTTAAAGCAGTAAAAGAGTATGTGCTGAGCAGTGGTCTGCATAGACATCTCCAGAGTGGGCTAGTGGCTGACCCAACCTGTCTTACAAGACATCCAGATTGCCAGTTCTCCACCCCTTCTTCTTGAAAGGGACCTTCTCTCTAGGATAGGCATCACATGGGCCATTCTCACCACCACAAGGGCTGCTCCTCAGACGGAGGTACAAAGGCCAATTGTGTCTGCAGAGTTTTCTGAGCAGCCGAGAGCACACTACCCTCCGGCAGCCCGGCCCGAGTCCTTCCCCTCCCGCTGGCAGATCAATAAGGAGGGACTTTCTTCCTCCACAGCTAAGTGCTGCTCTGATTTACTGCAGCTCTTCCTTAAGCACTTCCGGAGGTCAGAGGGCTGCAGACATTAGCCCATAATGGAAGACCCCAGGTCATCTGTAACCAATACCGCTGAACCTGGGTGCCGCACAGTGCGGCCGGGAGTAAATAAACCTGTCCCCTGACTCACTTTGTAGAACCTCTGACTGCTGTGATGCAGAGAGGAGGATGGAAGAATAATGGATGGTTCTCATTAGGAGAAATATAGCGCCCGGTGGCTTGTGAAGCGTGCGTGTTTATCTGTTATTCTTGCGGGACACTACCCTGCCGTGCAGCGGTGCTCCCCGAGGAGGCTCTGCGGCCACAGCGCAGACCGAGGGCTGCATTGCTCCTGCCCTGACAGCCTTTGCTCGGCCTGCCGCCTTCTGTCTTGTCATTCACCGTTTGTAATGGAAACTTAGGACAGTTCTAATGAAAAGATTACTTTTAAGTTCAAAGAGCACTAAAAAAATTCTGTACTGTAGTAACAGTAGTCTGTGTGGGAAGACTGGGATCATTCATAATCAGTACAAATTGACACAAGTTAGGTTGGCTGTGATAAAATCACTGGTGGTCTTCGCTCTGGTAGCATGCAGTTGCCCAGCTGCAGTGACTGCTGATAGAAGGAATTAAAATTGTGGGTGTCCTGCAGGCAGAAGTCCTGGTGGAGGTAACTGAAAGACTGAGCACCATGTGCAGGGAAGCAGACCAGACAGTATGCACTGCTGTATGTGCAAATGAAGACTTCATTGCCCTCTACAACTGCCTGAAAGGAGGTTGTAGAGAGGTGGGGGTCAGCCTCTTCTCCCAAGGGAATAATGACAGGAGCAGAGGGAATGGTCTGAAGTTGTGGCAGGGGAGGTTTAGATTAGATATCAGGAAGAATTACTTTACTGAGAGGGTGGTCAGACACTGGAACAGCCTGCCCAGGGAGGTGGTGGAGTCGCCATCCCTGGAGGTATTTTAGAAGCGTGTAGATGTGGCACTTCAGGGCATGCTCTAGTGCCCGAGATTTTTGGTTTTTGTCCTTCTGTGGGTGGGTGTGATGTGGGTATGTGGGGTTTTTTGTTTGTTTGTTTGTTTATTTTTGTTTAGGTTTTTTTGGTTTTTTGGTTTGGTTTTTTTTGGTGGTTGGACTCAATGATCTCAAAGGTCTCTTCCAACCATGAATATTCTGTGATTCTAATTAAATTAAATGTTTCTAATGACACTTGTACAGGCCTGGGTACCTGCCTCCCCTTCACGCCCTGCCAAGTGATACATAAATTATTTCCCACAGTTTACTTTGTCTTCTGCCCTTTAAGAAAGGGACAGCCGGGGAGAAAGGCAATGAAGATTTTTGGTGAACACCTTAGGATGCTGGATTTTAACGCAGTGTATTCATGTGGTTGCGGCTAGAGATCCCCAGAGGGTTAATGCTAACTAGGTAATATCTATTTTTAGCCTTTATTTGTAGGCGGATGTGTGACTATGTTCTCTGAAGCATAAGCAGAAGTAGTCAGCCTTGTGGAAACTGGAGTAGATCGAAGAATTTTTGAAGATTATTGAAGTATCCAAGCTGCTGTTTGTACTGAGCCTGGATTTACTACTCCGAGTAATTTCTTATCCCTCTCACAGTTACCTGTGATGCGTATTACGGGCAGCTAAAATGAGATTATGGGTAGGGTTAAGCACTTGGGGAGAGCACTCAGTGTCTGATGAGCATCCTTGGATGCAGTGGACCTCAGAGGAGGACACAAGCACTCCGTACGTTACAGGATATAATATTCCTTTACCTTGAAGGCAATGGCAAAATTCTCGTAGACTTCCACGGTACATCTAATGAGAAGATAATTACCTGTTTCTTAAGGGAGCACTGCACTGTTTTGTCTCATTATTCATCATCCCTTCTTCTTCTTATTGTATGGTTTTATTAAAATACCACTGAAATACTTTCTTTCTATTCCCCAGAACACCATAATCACATTATTCTCACAAGCTAAAATGCTTCATGCAAGAATTACAGGATGAAATTCTTTTGGCCTGCACCACGGATAAGGTCAGGGTGGATAATCTGTGAATTTCCTCCCAGATCCATAAATCAGTTTCTCCCCCCTAAACTAGAACAGTCCTTTCTGTATGAGGAGAGACATTATGAAATGTCTTAAGCATTGCTCTAGATATATATTCCAGCTTTGCATTAAATAGGTAGTTATTGATCTCTCCATATCAATCAAGGCCTTTTCTTTAGTTTTCTTGACATAAATTGATAGTATATAGATGGAAATGGAAAGCCTTTAGCAGAACAAGCTACAACATGGTCCTTATAGTTGTCAGAGTCTCAGACCACTCAGGCTTTGGCTTTGGGTAGATTTTCTGCAAGAGGCATAACAGGTCAGAGGTGCCTTGGCTACTACTCACTGCTAAATGGCCACTCATGGTCCATATTGTCACTTGGGTGCCCCGGAAACGCTTCTTTTCAAGGCAATTCCCATTTTCTTTTACTCACCAAGAGAGAGCATCGTCTGCAGCGCTGAAACCACAGGCTTGGAAACAAGAAGCTCTGAGTTCCGATCTCAGATCCGAAGCTGTGGCACAAACCTCTTTATTGCGCCCGTCTGCGCGATTGATTAATTAAATCAATCAATGAAAACAGAGAGAGGGCGTAGTTGTGTTTGGTAGCGCTAGAGGTCTCGAGGGAACTGGAACGCGTGAAAAAGCTCGGTGTGACTGGTACGTACTGGGATTTATTTCAGACTTTTGAGTGAGTTGTGTGACTGCAGCATCAGTAATACTGTCAGACTCGGTGCATATGCTCTTTATTTTTTTTTTTACGGCTGTTTTAAAGCGTGAATCGTTTCCCTCTCTCAGCTCCAGAGAATCCGGTCCTGCCAGTGGACGGTTTCTAATCTCAGCCGGCGCACCCGCTGCCGAAGGTCTGCCCGTTCGGACCCCTCTTCCCCGCGCTCGCCTCACTGGAGAAGCCAAAGCCGAGCGTCACGATCCAAGAGGAGCTGAAAACGGGGCAGATAAATTGAAAGGTTTGAGCTGTATTCCAAAGTACCAGTTTTTTCCCAGGCTGTGTGTCTTACTGTAACTATAGTGGCTTTATTTGGGTGACGGGGCATTTTCTTCGTGCTTCTGGGAAGGAGACTCTTGTGAGCAGCCACGTTGTGATGTGGCAGAGTCAGCACAGGGTGAACGCAACGTGATACAGCAGCTTTCTCTCGATGAACTTCTGGGGAGGTTAAAAATAGTGACTGCTGAGGCTTAAAGTTACTCTTCCACATGGATGAGGCAGAGCAGTCACTAGGCTTCCTGAAGATATTACTCTTCCACACCCTCCAAAACACTGGGCTTTCAGCTTTGTGGTAAATTTTGACTTTTCCTTGAAATAAACACCCTCTTAATGCTCCCTTATTTCTCATTTCTGTAGAGACTGACCTCCCTAGTGACAAGCTTCAGAGAAAATACAGCAAATCCAAGACTGGTTCTTCTCACGTGCCTCAGCTCCTCAACTGGCCGGGCTCCCACTCCAGACCTGTCCTGCCTCCAATCCCCTCTGGGCGGAAAAGGACCAGCCCTTGACGGTCACTACAAGCCAAGTCTTTCTCATGGTTGATTACACTGAACCTTGCTGTTGAATGGGAACGCTGATTTTGATATATTTCTCTTCAACCGAGCAAAGTCTATCAAATATTATTTCTAAATCCATTTCCGATTAACTCTTCCCCCCTAAAAAAGTTATTTATTTGTAACTTTATTAAAAAGTAATTTCTGTATTTCCCAAAGCTGGAAATTATTTCCCCAGACACTCGCAACTGGGAAATGGTGTAGAATTTTTCCTAACAGCCACGTGACCTTATCTTCCATTAATTTCTCTCTTTTCTCCCCCTCCAATATTATAGATTTAATTGATGTGTGGAAGCATCAGGACCTCTGATAATATTGTCGTTATTGTAGCACGAGTGAATTATTTTGACGAGGGATTTTGTGAAATGTTCAGAGTTAAGTTGGGAGTGAAAACTAGTTCCAAGTCTTTTTTTTGTTTTAATAAAATGTGGGGGTTTTTGAAGGGAGGAGGC
>JAOXJK010000005.1:32781903-32822925 GCA_025774025.1 Xenus cinereus | reverse complement strand
GGGGGGTGTCTGTGGGTGGGTGTGGTGTGGGGGTTTTGTTGGTTTTGGTTTTTTGTGGTTGGACTCGATGATCTCAAAAGTCTCTTCCAACCATGAATATTCTGTGATTCTGTGAAGGGACTAATCCTAAAGGCAATGAAAATTTCTGCAGTTCAGTGCAGTAAATTCCACTAAAATCCATGGGCATGGCTGAGCAGCTGGGGCCGAGGATGGCTGCAGGTTGTGTGTCTGAACAGGAGACCTGAGACCAGACGCTCTTGTGCTGCAGCCAAGAGCAGAAAGAGGAACGTGCCTGAGGCAGGGGGAGAAGAGCTCGAATGGTGGTGGAGGTACCTTTAGCGATATCGGTTAGGGCTGGAGCGCTGAAAGCCTGCACTTGGTGGTGCAGCTGTCTCTCTGTGCTGATTATGAGACGATGTCTCCTAGTATGGCCCACCCAGTCCACAGAGCGGTGTCCTGAGCTGAGCTGCTGCAGGGGTCACAAAGCCAGGAGCGGTCTGAGTCACCCGTGGTGGGAAAACCACCCATCCAGTGTCATCATGAGATGGACAACTGTTATTCCTTGATGCACCTGGGAGGCAATTCCCAGCAGAGCCAGGGAAGTGTCAACACCATCTAGGAGACCTGGGAAATCCCACCTTTAATACTGTGTTCAGTATTGGTTGACTCACACCCAGAGAGGTAGATTCAGGATGGAGGAGGTACAGAGAAGGCCTTCTAAAATGATCAGGAAAATGTACTGTTTGTCTTGTACACAAAATTTGGCATATTTTATCTGTCAGAGTAGGTAAGAGGGGGCGGTGGCTGTGCTCTGCCAGTACGCTGGGAGTAAATACCAGGGAGGAAGATGATGCATTCACACTAAAAGATGATGCTTTGTATTTGAGTTAAACCCTTCTTAAGGACATGTAAGTCAATGGTAGATAGTCCCTTGTGTGTTTTGTTTTCACCTCCCTGGGCACTTCTGTAAAAATCTGGTACATCGACAGGTTCTGCTCAATTATGCCCCTAACTCTGCAGAAAATTAACAAAAAGGAGTTAGGCAGGCTGCCTTCCCCTGTACATCGAGCCTCTGTTGTGTGTGTAATGGGACAGTGGTCCAAAAATCTCATGAAAATGTATTTGGCTCAATTGGGCAGGATTTTTACAGCTGAAATTGGGAGCTCAGAAGATGAGAAACAGTATTTTTGCAACTTACCCTTGAAAACAACAGCGGCGCTTAGCACCTCCATCTGTCCAATAGTCCCACAACAGGACCTGTCATCAAGCGGTACTCAGACCTAGTATCTATTCCAGCTTCATTACTGGAGATTAGGTCTACGTATACTGCTTTGAATGTTCCATGTAAGGAGAAAGACAAGCTCAATAGCCTGAGTGGTGTTTGTTTGCCTGGTATTATCACTATCAGCAAAGGAAGCAATTTTCATACCCAGCGGGGAGCGGGCTGTGATGGCTGTGGTGGCTGTACCTCCAGCGCCTCGCCACCGCTCCGCACCTGAAGCCTGCCCTGGCGGCACAGAGGTGATGACAATAGGCCTCCAAGATAAACAACGTAACTGAATAAAAAGTGCTGAAAGCCAGCAGCAGGTGAACCGCTAAGAACAAACCCCGCACACCCAGCACCCTGCCTGTGAGGCCGGCTGAGCTGCGGCTGGGCAAAGCTTATCGCTTAGGTGAACACACGGTCCTTTCCCCCCTCCTGCCCCAACACCTCCCTTCCCAACTTTCAACAATTGTTTGATTACTTGTATGATACAGTTAGAGAGAAAAAGTGAATAGCTGCCACCCTTCCTCTTTCACAACAAAACAGAGAGGAAGCAGCTCGGCTGGGGCTTTGTATGGCAGCCAGGTGCTGGTGGGTGGCTGGTCCTGCTCTCCTCAGGAAGGTAAATATTGGGCTAGAGGCGATTAGAGCTGTGTTCAGAGAGCACCACAGGGGCGGCAGCCTTCACGGGAGCCCCCTGCTCCAGCAGGCATCTGCGTGTCTCTCACTGAACCAGCTCCTCTCGGTGTGTCTTCAACAGTAATTGGCTCAAGCCTCGAGTAAACATTTGGCTCTGTTAGTTGGGGAGCTGGTGCACGTATGGAGAGCCCTTTGCAGGGGTTGAAGTGGTGTTTATCTTTTGCTCCAGTCTGGTTAAAGGCAGCTGTGGTCAGAAGTGAGGAGACAGTCCAGCTGAGATGGCCTGTGCTCTGAAGACCACTGGTGTCAGCAGGACCCTGCGCTCCAGCAGATTCTGGGGCATATTCCTCTCCTGCCACATGCTGCCAATTGCTTGCTTCACTTCACTTGCAATTTCTGGGAAGAGAAATAGAATGAGAGAAACTCTGGAAGTTTTCCCTGTGGCAATACACTTCCTAAATCACCTCTGGTCTAAGAGGCCAACAGCACCTGGATGCAGAGGCACTGGCTCCAGGAGAAGGCCTTCCCTGAGGTGGAAGCAGTGATTCTTAGACATAAGCTGACAACAATCGGCAGGATTTGTGTCATGCAGTCTGTGTTCACGGGGCCGTTGCAGAGTCTGTGCTTGCTCTTACCAGGTTTCGCTGTCTGCTGTGGAAAGACAACCCCTCGCTCCATTGTGAAGAGTTGTGCAAAAACTGGCTGGCAAATGTTAATATTATGATGGGAGGTATCATCCCCTGCCTCTGTCATCTGTACAAGGCTCTAGCAGAGGTACCCAGCACCCAGAGCTGACAGGGTACACAGGGAGGCCAGATAAAGGAGTGTGAAGGGAGAGAAGGCACACAGAGGCGAAGTAACGTGGTGACGGTCAGGCAGCCGGCAGAGCCGGGCCAGGTGCTGGGTCTGGCGGGTCCCAGGCCGATGCGCTGCCCAGGACAGCAGCCAGCCTCGCACGCTGTTCTACCCAAATACAGGCACCCTCTGGGAAATAGGTTGCTGTTTTAACTTTGCACGGGATAGATTCAGATTATGTGATACTTTCTTCCAGCTTCTTAATGGGAAAATCAAGACATCACAATGGAAACTGAGGATCTTTTTGGAACTGCTTAGCTTGGTGTTAAGTCAGCTTTTTACTTGAGCAGCACTGTTCATGCAACCTAGAATTTTATGAAAGCCCAGCAGGGTCACTTCATTGCAGCACCCGTAGCTGCAGGAAGAGGACAGTAAATCTGGGATACACAGAGATTTTAAGATTTCTATCAATCCAAAGGGAGCTTGGGGCTGGCAAGGCAGGGAAACTTTTTTATATCCTGATGGATACCTGGGTGGTATTGAGCACTGATGAAGGGAGCAGAAGGGGACCCATTTATCACCTCTTGTATTTTATCTTTTTATTAATTTTTTTTCTTTTAAAAACACATTAAAAAATTAATTTGTTGCTGGGGAAAGGTGACAGATTAACATCACCTGAGAATTCAGACCTGTTTATCCTCCGAACAGAAATCTGTAAGCACATTCCCGGTGCTGCTCCGGCACTGTGTCCCAGCTCCCAGCAGCTACTTCAGCCCTTCCAACCCACCGGAGCTGCATCCCCTTGGACAGAGTGAGGAAATGGCCTCAAGTTGCACCAGGGCAGGTTTAGATTGGATATTAGGAAAAATTTCTTCACTGAAAGGGTTAACAAGCATTGGAACAGGCTGCCTGGGGAAGTGGTTGAGTCACTATCACTAGAGGTATTTAAAAGATGAGCAGATGTAGTGCTGAGGGACATGGGTTAGTGGTAACTTGGCAGTACTGGGTTAATGGCCGGACTTGATGATCTTAAAGGTCCCTTCCAGCCCAAGCGATTCTACAAGGGGTGCTGCTCAGGCTGTGAGTCTGTCCCAGGGACTCCTGCAAGTGAGGGAATGGATGATGATCCACCCCGTAACCCTGTGTTGTGTTGCATGGTCTCACAGCAAGAAGCCGTGTCTGTGCAGGGCAGCTGTGCAGCTGCACGGGGCTGTTGCTCCAAGTCCTCTGGGCTGGCAACACACCCTGAGGTCTCGCTCCATTTTTCTTTCCAGTCTTCAGTCCTCTCCCTCTAAGGAGAGAAAAAAGCTAATCCTGTGAGAGAACGATAGAAAAGGCCTTTGAGATTCCCAGGTGCCTGTGAATGGTGCTTTTCACCTCACTGAAGTGCAGAGTAGATGATGTTTTCATACCAGTGTGTAGAGTAAGACAACCTTGACACAGTCTGTGCATTTGCAGCTCCTGACAGCTTCTGGAGAATTTTTAGATTCTCTATAATCGTATGGTTTTATTTAGGGAATAAACATGCCACATGGATCCTAGCTTTAGGTTGCTAAGTTTGAGAAGGTAAAATTCATCCCCCATCCCTCCAGCTTTTCTCACTGACATAGTTGGTTGGATTTTGTTTGATAATTCTCACTATGGGTCATTTCAGGTTCTCACCATAAAGGTCTTGTGTAGTTACCTTTTCATCAGCTCTGGTGTTTGGAATAACCCTTTGCAAACTAGGTATTTCCCTCTGCCATAAAGCTGGAGTGTTTGGGAGAAGAGAGGAGGGCACCCTTCACAAATAAGTCAGCGTGGGTCGGTGGGGGTGGCACTGTGGGGGGTAAGGCTTCCTGACACATGCAGGGGATACCTCCTTGCAATTAGCAGTGCCGCCACTGCCCTCTCCCCTCACTCAAGTAGTGACATTCCAAGATGTGTATTTGGCGTTTGAACTACCCTGTCTCCTGGGCCCGAGGGACAGGGGCTGGGACAGCTCCGTGGGAGGCCCTGGTGTTGAATCCATTTGCCTGGTGTGCCCAAGGGGCCTTCCATCATCGCCTACCTCCGTCCCAGTGAGGGCGGCCGCTGCACCAGGTGGTACTCAGGAATTTTATCCAGTGTGAGTTACTCAGGGCAGAAACCCTTCCTTTGCTGTTTCTGCCTGTGGTATCAGACGATTGACCCCATACCCCCATTTTGCTGAAGAGGCAGAAATTTGATAATGGCCATAATTATGTCTGAACATTAAACGAATGCTCTGGATCATCACTGCTGTATCCACTTGTCCATAATTACCAGAAATGGACATGGTGGCTTCAAAGGCCACCCAGTTATCATTTATGTTTACTATAAACACAGCAGCAGTTTTGGGTTACGAGGGTGGTCATTTTGCTGGAATTCGATGAGCCAGACCCTGAAATCCTCACCTGACACCAGCTCCCTCCCTCCTTTGGGAAGAAAATTCAGCGTAGGAGGGCTCTGTGCCACCTAATGAGGGAGGACGGATGGGCTGTGCCTCCCCTGGGGAGGGATGCAGACAAGACCAGGGCGTGTGTGGAAAAGCCACAACGGGAAAATGCAGAGGCAAATCGTATGAGGGCAGGCAACAGGGAAACACTGGAAGAAAATCTTTTAATTGCATTAAAGTCAAATCATTGCATCAGTTGGTGAACGTTTGCATAAGCGATATTTGCCTATGGAAGCAGATTGAAGCAGAACAGTTGCCTAAATTCTTACATCAAGGCATACGTCTTTAATCAAGTGGCTAGTCACCAAATACTCAAAAAAAGAAGGTTTTGGAGCCACTGCTGTGCAAGGCTTGTACTTTCACTAAAGGTAAATACTGCGTTCAGCCTCAGCCTGCAGCTTCCCCTGAAGCTCCAGGGAGCAGTTCATACCCGCAGCAGCAGGGGCAAGGGCTAGGGATGTGCAGGCACCTGCAGCCTGACTCAGTTACTCCTCTTCACTGAAAAAAGATGCTTCATCTTATCTCTAAAGGACAGAGCAAATTGGCTGGTGTTTGCAGCAGATAACACGTATCAGGGTGATGTATTTATAAGGGGAGGAAAGAACAGCACAGTCAGTGCCTGTTTATTTATTATTTCATGAATTACAAAGGCTAAATAGACTAAATGCTCCTTCACTCCAGAAAGGAAAGCAACGCCAGTATGTGTGATTGAGAAATTAGCCCTCCAGTGAGGTTCAGACCATTATAATGTTTTCCTCCCAGTCAGTGATTGAGATACATCACAGCCTTGACCAGTAATACTCGTGGCAAAGCCCTGGAGACAGGGAGCTACAAAGGCAGCTTTGTGATAGAAACCCCATCTCTAGGACTTACTAATAGATACTTTTGCTGATGGTGTCACTCTAGGGCTCGTGTCTGTGTTCCATAATGTGTGGATGGAGATTATCGGCACTTTGTGGGTTGTCTATATTTGCAAGTGAATGTTTCATGTAAATTGAGAAAGTTGTGTTACACATCCAGAACACTGCACCGGCTCTCCTGCACCCTCTGAGGGTGTACAGCTTTTTGGCTGTACACTAGAGCCAGTGACAGTTAATATTTTCACGTTCTCATGGTGAAGATCTCAGCAAAGTCCCCAGTGCAGGGCTCTCCTGCGCAGATGCAAGTTCAAGGAGTATAAGGAATAGGCAGCTGAAAGGATTGACTTGTAAGATAAAATGTTTAAAAAACAAAAAAAAAAAGTGTCTAGCAATACTGTCCTAAGAAATGAACTTACAGTAGGAGGGAAACACCAGAGGTGAATGGGTGGCACAGCATGACACAGGAGGATACATGGGGGGGATTCTCAAGGAGGAAATATCAGCTTGCATAGCAGGATATGTTCAGAAAAGCAACATTCATGAGACTGGAAATGGGGGAAACAAAAACTAGCTTGAGTAATATGCTAGAAAATGAATCAGAGGCATATTCTGCCTTGGCAGCATGAGAGGATAGTTGCTGGAATATTTGGGTTTTTTCATTTTCAGCCTTTGCAACAGCAAAGAGCCAGATCAGGCATGTGAAACATTAGGCTTGTTCTCAGGACCTGGCCCACCTCCTCATCAGCTCCAGCCCTGTCAGACTGCAAAGGACCAGCTGGAGCAGGTGTCAGCAGAGATGTATCAGCCAGGGTTTTGCTGGGGTTTCTCAGAGCAAGTGGCAGGATCTCTTTTATCACATTGAGCCTTCTCCTGTCAGCAAAGCTGCCAGATGAAATTTCCTCCTCTGGAGACCCACTCTCTGTTGCTGTGTAGCCAAAGGATTTTGTAGGCTCCTTTATTGTCTTAATTCTCATCAGATTTGCATCATTATTCAGGTCTGGTAAAACAAACCAACATAAAACTGACTGTAAAACAAAAATCTCTCCACAAAGACCTCACCAAGGACTTCTGACTTTGAGATGTTTGAAAATATTTTTGGGATGTTTTGCTTCTGAGCATTTGGAAAGTCTGGACTGGGATGTTTTGTACTAACTCTTACAAATGCTAAACATCTGGCTCTGCTGACATTACTTCAGGTATTAATTCTGAGTCATTTAGTCTAGAATGTGTTTGAACTCATAAAGAGTAAAGGTGTTTACTATATTTGGGCAGACAAGCTTAAAATGCACAACGGTGCTGTGGGTCCGGATTTGGGATGCTCCAGGGAAAACCTAGAACTAGAATTTCATTTCAGCCCTCTACAAAAAGCAGACTACTTGGTAATTTTGAACCACATTTGAGTTTAATTTTTTGAGTGCTTTAATTTTGGGGCTTTTTAGTCTGGATTGTCTTCATTTCCTGCCCTTCGAGACTAGGTCAAAGATTGCCCAAGTGTCAAAATGCATTGAACAAAAGATTTAAATTCTCATCCATAACCTTCATTCTTTCTCTCAGGTGATTTGTTGTTTCAGAGTTTACATGGCAACAAAAGTCCACATATGGGAGGAAAGATAAATTTCAAAAAGCATTTGGCAATCAGCTTTAGAGAGGGAATGAAGAAGACACAAAAGTTGCAGTGATGGTATTTCTCAGGTGCTGCTGTTTCCTAGGGGTGGTCTTCTGTGGTTCTCAAGCTCATAAACCAAAGTAGATAGTTTAGGTTTATACTTCTTTATAGACATAGATAAACACTAATGAAAGGCAAGAAAAAGATGGTGTAAATCAGAAAGTAAAGCACCCTTGCTGCCCTGCGGTGGTTAGCCAGCAGGACCACTGTTTTGAGGCTAGAAAAATAACTATGAGAGCAGGAGGACTGAGCCAGCATTTCATGGGCTCAGCCCCACCACACTTTGGCTTGCCGAATTGCACACTCGTCTTCAATCATTGCTAAAACGTGCAACAGACCATATCAGCCACTTTGATGGGACATTAGGCCTGGACAAAGAGAGTCTTGAAAGGAGGAGCTCCCCTCACAAGTCTGGCCAGGCCTGGCGTACATGGAAGAATATATACAGTGCAAGTCCAGCTGTACATTGCTTGTTGCTGCCCACACAGTCTCACTGTAGCACCACACGGTGTTTGTCTGGCCTGGAGAGCAGGAACCCCAGAGCTGCTGGGTCTGTAACATACCAGGGCTGCAGCCCTTCAACAGCCTCTGGGTCATGGAAGCCCAATGGATCTGGCAAGAAGAGGAGAATTAGGAGGAAGGCTGGGAGCTCCAGTTGACAGTTCCTACCAGGAGGCTAGAGTTGGCTTGTATTCATCTGATTTATTGTCTTCTCTTCCATAAAAGTAAGTTGGAAATTCTTGCATTGATTTAAAACAAATTAACTTTCCCTACTGAGTGGGGAATTCAGGCTAGCTGAATCTCTGTCCAGAGCTGTTATTCTAGGCAAAGGAATTGGTATTTGATATATAGAGGTGTCTATTAAACACTTCTGATGGTAGAAAGGAAATTATCAACAATGTCTATCTGTACAAAAGAGATGTTGCACCATGGAAGTCGTTACGCATCACGTAAAGGAACCCACAGCCCAGCTACAAGCACCTTTGCAACCACATGCCAGTGCAGTCCTTGGAAATGCCAGGGTTAATAATACATGGTTTTCATTTAACTTTATTATCTTAACTTTAAAAAAAAATAAATCTTAGTTTACAGTAGACACAATATGGGTGGAAAAAAGAAAGCGGTTAAAAAGAAAAAAAACCCAAAAGCGGTTAACTGAAGGATGGGATTGAGGTATGTTTATTGGGCTGTATGAGACCTGTCCAGCTGGAATCGGCATCAGCAGTCACAGTGACGGGTGCTATTCGAGTGATGTCTCTATTCATACAGGATTAGACGGCTGTCTGGCTGCTGGCTGAAAAATCATTATTTTTAGTGCCATGTCCCTCTAGACGGTTTTCATTCTCCTCCTGACAATGTGCAGTTGGGATACATTTTATCTTCCCCCTCCCCTTGTACCAAGTTTTGAACAAATAGAATTCTCTCTGGTTGTTAAGCAGTTTTCTCTGGCCCTTTTTTCTCGTTTCCTACCAGAGGATGATGGATTTGGTCATTTCTAAGGTCCTTCCCAGCTGTTTTGGACATGAAGACAAAAACAAGCCTGTAGAGATTCATAGATATTATGGAAGATTAGCCTGAGGGTTTAAGGATTTCTTTCAAAAAGAAAACTTTTTTTTCCAGTTTGACGCTTCCCTGGTGTGCATGACTAAAACACTCGGGATACGGAATCAGTGCAAAGACTGAGGGATCTAATCCTCAGCCGCTGTAAACCAGCACTGCCCAGTACAATTCAGTGCAAGCTACCCAGGTTTTCACCTGCTGGTGAACCACGCGAGACAGGGCTGAGTGACACACACAGCGGGGCATTCCCTCTCTGCCTTTTCATCAAGAGCCAACAACCAAGAAACTGGCAGTGTGTTCTCTTTGAGCCAGGGGTCCGAGAGCGGCAGCTAATTGGTGGCATTTGTTTTTCCTCTGTTCCCTCTCCCCTGCCCCTCGCAGTGCCGGGCAGGCTCTCCCGGCAGCACTCGGCGGATGGTTGGAGGGCATAGCTGTCATTCCATTAGGCTTGGCTAGGCCTGCGTTAAAGCGTGTCATACAAATTGAGGGGATCCAGCATATTGACAGACAGATATTTAGCATGTAATTGCACTGAAAGTGCAGTACAAAAGCTCTGGGAGGTAGGAGAGTGGAGGATTTGGATTGCATGAGATCTACTTGGAGTGGGGTTTGGACTTTTTTTCCAAAGCGCATTTGAGCTCCATAACAACAGGTGTGATGGGGAGGCACAAATACATCATCCCACAGCCGCCGGGGCACTGGGGCAGTCCTCCCCCAGCCTGCTGTGTCCCCTGAAGAAATCCTGTTTGGGGCAGTGTCTGTTGCAGAGAAGCAAAGCTGTGCTATGGGCTGGTTCCCGCACACTCGGACACGGGGTGGTTTCCCACAGGAACCGGAGCTACGCGTCTCTGGTGTGTCAGAACACAGCCCCCTGCCCCATTTCTTAGCCTCACCCATGCAGCCATGAATCCCAGCGCCTCACACACCGCAGGTTTCATATCATAACAGATGGAGCATAAATTTAATATACATTTGGCATTATAGAAAAAGGATCGTTTTAATTGCTGGGCTTTAACATTAATCATTAAGGACCCATTCTATTACTGCTTTGGAGATGTCAGTGTCAATGATTGGTCCATGAAATTCCTAATCTAATTTATTAATTTGCATGAACCTCCTACAAGCGGCGGAGCAAGGGCAGTGCTCCCCAGTGGTCAGACCCAGACCCGGGTCTGGAGGTGTGCGTGAGGTGTTGTACACACATGTAAGAGGGGAATGTTCCTGTCACTGCGCAGCCTACGTGGATGATATAATATTGTAAGGAGCTGGATGGAATGTAGCAACAAGCAGTGTGATTGATCATTGATGATAAGCTCTTGTCATGTTCACTTGATTTAGATTGTTTTAAGTGTATCATTTACCGATGTACCATTTACTGTCTCTGTGAGAGAGAGACAGTAGATTCCACAACCAAGGTTTTTTGTAAAAACTAATGTTGTTTGGCGCCTCCATGTTTGAATGCCCAAACTGAGAAAGTTTAAAGGGATCTAATTCTACAGGTACCAAGTTGTCTAAAATAGGAAGACATACTTGAGGATCTGAGTCCACAGATCTCTTCCTTGTTAAAACAGCTTTTCTAAAAGTTGTGGAAGAACTGCAAGTGAAATAAGAAGTGCCAATAGCATCTGTCCCTCCGCACTCGTCCCAGGGAACGGGAGGTGTAAGCAATCATGGGATGCGCCTCTGTCCCAGCTGATGCCAGGTGAGTTTGCAGCAACTCTGTTGACTGGGATGGCAGGACTCTGTTTATTGCGGTTTAACTGAGGTCGGAGGGGGACTGGAGCATTTCTGTGGTGCTTTGAGATCATCCAGAATGAAAAGTGTCCGAGCAAGTGCAATGCACATTACTAATCGGGGCTGCTGCTCTGCTCTTGGCAGCCACACCTTCTGTACGCTTCCTCGTGTACAGCCCAGGTCCAGGTCGCTGTCAGGGAACATGATAAAGGAATAAAGCTGCAAGTGGGATCACGTTTCCCTGCGCTCCTTGTGTGTATGTGTGTGTGTCTTTGTTTTTTCTGTGCTGTAGCTCAGGGGGGCTCGTAAATCTTGGAGACGACTGCGTTTTTTTTCTCTGCCCCTGTATGACTGATGGTGCGAATTTATGTGTGGTATTTCTCTCCCCCAACCTCGTTCTGTTAAAACGAGACAGGAGGCCAGTAAATTTGCAGCGGGAGCTGTGCAGGGTTGCGGGTCCCTCACCCCCTCCTCTTTGCAGCCTGAGGGCCAGCTGTTCCTAAAAGATAATGATTTTGGGTTTTCAGCAGCGGGTGGGATGCTGTTTGCATCGTTTCATTGTGCTGGATGAGCCTGCTTTGACCCTCTGCTTCAGCACTGGGTGGTGAAGAGAAAGGTGCTGTTTGGGGACAGATACTCTCCCAAGTTGGTATCCAGTGTGGGGACGGGGTAAATCTTTTTAGAAAAGTATCTATTCTTCTTCCTGAAACAGAAGAATGCCCAGGTTGAGAGTGGAGTTTCCAGTTAAGACAAGCAGCTCTGAGCTGCACTTGAGCAGGTCACCAGTTACAGACCATGTACAGAAATGGGAAGAATGGGTTCAAACCTTTGCACTCCATCAGAGACTTGAATCTCTGCTTCCCCCACCTCCATAAAGAGCTCAGATGATTGGTCCATGGCATTTTTGCTGTCTGTCTTTTCATTAAGCTCCCTGAGTGACTGGTGAAATCACAGGACATGGAAGGGCCTGGCTATTCCTACCCTGCATTTTCCTCTCTGCTCTCTCTCCATTATCTGAGGAAGTTATATATGTTTATAAACCCCACTGATCCCAGCTCCTACATTGAACCAGAGAAGAATATCATAGTCACAGAACCAGCCCATGTCACGTTTTCTCATCGGTGCTTTCTAGGTTTCTGGAGGAGTTTGGTCATCACAGCTTGGGAACTTAGCCTTTCCCTCCCTGGGGCTGTTAGTTGAGAGGCAAAATAATCATTTAAGTCCTCATCTCCAACTGAAGGCATAATGATGTCACATGGCCCAGTTTAATCAGTTTAAAGTGTCTTAAAACCAGTCTGATTTTAGCTAAGCTTATTAAATGCACTCAATGAACTTCATGTGCAGCACAGCAGAGTTGTTCTAAGTTGTGCAGAGTGCACGGTGTCCCCCCTGGGTGATAACACATCTCACACACGCAGACTTCAGAGCTGCCTGTATAATCTGACCTGGTTCCAGCCTGTGCAGGAGCACAACCAACCTCCCGTGCTGCTGCCCAAAGCTCTGGGTAGACTGGCAGGACTGGGCTCCTCCTGGGACAGCGAGGAGCTGGGTACACTGGGTGCGACAGGAGAGACCAGTGAGTGCCCAGGAGGCTGGGCTGGGGCACTGGTAGCTGTCAGGATTTATGAGGAGGTCAAATAGCGCTGCACTGGTTTGTTCACTTCATTTTTGTCTTTCTGATTTGGAAAATATGGAAGTTTGGGGCCAAAATCTGGGACTTGTATTCTGCCCATTGGTGCCTTGTTCCTTCCGTTAGGATGCACATCAGAAGTGATTAAATGAACATTATGTTTTATATTAAAACACCAGTGTGAATCAGAAACGTGGACCACAGCCTCTCACAGCTGTCTCTGTGTGAGCCCAGCGTGTTGTCTGCAAAGCCCACAGGTCAGATTCTTGTCTTGGCTCTGCCCTGACTCTGTTATCAGACTGTGGTCTGTCCCTTAACCCTCTGGCTGACATTTTAAAAGGCACTTAATGGCCAACTGCAGTTAAACATCCAGGGAGAAGTGACTCCCCAGGGCAGCTTTCAGCTCCAGGGCCTTAGCTGCTGCCTTGAAAGTATGTGGATAACAGGGCTCTCCGGCCAGGCCAGGCTGGGTGGGCACGGCTGAGCTCTGCTGTCCCTCCACGGCGTGAGTACCCCGGGTGGTGTTTGGTTGCTGGAAGGACCATCCAGACACTCATAAATCTTTGGCGTAACTCTGAGGCGGCTCTGCTGACAAATTGGCACCCATATCCCTTCCCCCCGGCAACGTGACTCTCGCACTCAGGGCTGCTAAGAGCTATTTCAGGCCCCGGAACAAATGAAATATTTGTCTCCCCTTTGCCCTGGCTGTTGCCTCCACACCACCCTTTCCCCTTCCCCCGAGCACAGTGCCTTAGCTCAGAAGCCCTAAGCCGGCCGTGGCAGCTGCAGGGGACCGGAGCAGTGAGGGCCACTCTCCAGCCCCTGAGTGTCACCCAGCCCTGGCCAGGCACCCTCCTCTCCATGTCCCCCCGGCTGCTGCTTCAACCCTGGCTAAGAAGTTGGGCCCAGATTTCCTCTCTCCTTGCCATCGTTCCCATTATCAGCCATTCCTTTTGTGTGCCGTGTCATCCAGAGATGTCTTGACTGCTCTTTGGGTCTCTTCCCACCCACAGTCACCAAGAGCTGGGGCACCCAGAGACTACCCTGTGGCAGAAGAGGGGGTACATTGGTGAAGGGGACCTAAGAGCTACTGACTCTCAGGTGTGTGTGGGGTGGAAGAGATGCACAGAGAAAGAAGTGATTATATGTGGTCATTGTGCTCCGTGCCATTGCAACACGCCAGCTCTGTATAATAGCCTACAGAATAAAGACAGCAGAGACTGACTTTCTTTGAAGCCTTTGCTTTGGCTATATTTTTTTTCCCTTGTACTGTGCCAAAATGCTCTTAGACACACATCTGCCTTAAAAACAACAATCTCCCTTTCCATTAGTTCGGTTAAAGCTTTTCTGCAAGCTTATCATTTTGAAAAGGCAAGGAAAACCAGAGAAATAGAATCAGCCCGGGACAATCAGACATGTGGTTCTTGTGACAAAAAAGTAAATTGAATTTTAGTCAAGAAATGTGAGAGATTTAGAACAATACAGTTAGTACTTAGTGGAATAGCTGCCTGACAAGCAGGTAAGACCCGGGTAATCCTCCATCAGTATGTAAAGCAGACACAGAGGAGAGCAAAGAAAATAGAGAGCAGGCTCTTTGCTTGACAATTTAAATCCTAAGGGTACAATAGCTATAGAGCAGAATCAAACACACAGCAGTAACCACGAGTGAGTGCATAATAACTTTTGCCGTGGGACGTGGACATAACCTATCCAACTCCAGTCTAGCGCCAGGGTGGATGTGGCCATGAAATAGTCTTCTCTCGCCAGTGCACTGTGTCTTGTTACTGCATGGCATCAGCTAAAGCTTGGACAGACCAGTAAATGAAGCTTTGCAAAGAAGAGCAGGGCCTTGTGAGCAGCTGGGAGTGTTAGTTATGGTATTCATAACTTCTTCCTTTCTTCTCGAAGCAAGTGATGATTTGGAAAAACTGCGAAGGCTGCAGCCCTCCATAGTGCTCCATGTGCCGGAAACCTCTGCTGCAAAACTGCTCTAAACTTTCACTTTCAGAAGTCATCTGGGAGTCACATGTTTGTTCTCACAAGAAGCTGTGTGTCAGGTGAGAGAGCAGTATTGCTACAGCCCTATGCAAAAGAGCTAACTTCCAGAAAGCCAAAGAGTATTAAAGAATTTCAAGCTCAAAGAATTCATGATACAGCCAGGCCAGCACTGGTTTATTTAGCAAAATGTATTTGTTTTTGCAAAAGCAGCGCTGCGTGTCTGCAATGCTTCTGAAGGCCAGGCTCTCAAAAGGGGAACCCCAAGCTAACTCTCAGACTAGCACATAATTGTCTCAGGTCGGATGATTTTCTGTGCTTGCCAGTCATTTTAAGCCTCATGTACGGCTGGCTGCCTTTGTCTTCCAAGTGCCTGCTTGTACAATGAGAATTACCTGTTGTGTTATGACAGACGAGTGATTAACATGAGAAAGACAAGTTGGATCTGGTGGAGCTTCCTGCATATCTCCGATGCGCACCCCCACAGACGTTTCCTCGGAAGCAAAAGGAACTGTCTGTGCTCCTGGTTGCTCAGAGAAAAACGTTTGTGATAGAGTTTGACTCTTCCCGTGTTGCCACGATTCTCTTGCTGAAGGGCTGAGGTGTCCGTGAGGGTCACTAGTACAAACAGTGACAGTGCACTGAGCAGCTGCTGCCTCTGCTCTGTGGCGTGTTTGCAACTAGAAAAAAGAGTTTGAATTTGTGCATGGAGCAAATGCTGAGCTTTGGTACTGTGCCTCCTTCCAGAGAGCTGCTGTGCCTGAGGACCTTGCGCTATCCCATTGGCAGCAGCTCTCAGGTCAGGCCCAAATGGGTTCCAGGATGGCCACAATCCGTGAGCGAGGCTGCCCGTCTGCCTCCAGCGCCGTAGTCAAATGGAACTGATAATGCTTTTTTCCTATGAGTGAAATGTAATTTGTGAGTCAGAAGATCCTTTAAGTACGTGCTTAGCTTATTTATACAAGCATTTAGGCTTCTTTATTGGGCCAGGATGCTTCCCTGAACTGGGCATTAAATTGGGCTTTTCTGTAGCTTTTAAAATTATTTTCCCGTTCAGATTTTTTCTGCAAAGACACGTGCTTTGATGTGTCCTCCAATTTTCGAATTCTTCGTGTCAATCCATTGGTACATTCTCTCTTTTATGACTTACTCGATTTTTTTTCTTTTTGTAATGATAGTGCTTTATACCTTTTATCTAAGAATTTCCAGTGACTTTCACTTAGTTATTTAATAAGCCAAAAACCAACCCTGATGTACGTGACACCATGTGTCATCTCTTTTCTAAGAGGCTAGGAAGCAAAGGAAGAGAAACTTGTTTAAATCAGGGACCAAGCAAACAGCCTTGGGGTAAGACCCGAGGGCTTCTGTCCCGTCCCGTCCCTCGCAGGCACCCGCTACAGCGTCACAGCCGGGGTGGCACCTGCGCAGCCCGCCCCGCTCCTCCCCGGGACCTGCGGGATGCAGGGACGGAGCTGCCGTTTACCACGAAAAACAAACAACAGGCTGTGGGAATAGGAGCAGCTTCCTTTTCCCTCCAGCCTTGTCAGGCCATGTTGGTGCCGGCGGCGCTGCGAGGAAGCCCGGAGCGGCCCAGGGCTCCCGGCCCCGCGCTGGCAGCCGGGAGCATCAGGAAGTCGGGCAGGGGCAAGGTCACCTCTTGACCTCCCTTCGGCAAAGAATGCAACTTGCTGTCGGGCACTAGGGAAGGCTTTTTTTCTTTCTGCAGCTTAAGATCCCTGTGGTTTCTAATGTGAAGACGCTTACAGCACAATTTTTATTTTATTTTCTCAAGTGTTTTTTAAAAGGGTAGATGCCAATGAAATGGCGTAATCACCAGAGAGCTTTGGAGGGCGGCTGTTCACTCAATGTGTACGCAAGGGCAAAATGCTATGGTTAGTATTTCATTATGCTATATGAAACGCTGAAGTTCATTACTGATCTCGGCCAAACATGACCATAATCTTTCAAAATAAAATGTAGGGCAAAAACAGGGTTATGTGCTTTGGAAATTGCTGTTGGCTTTTCCTTGGTGAACCCACTGCTAGTCTTGGCTGGAGAAAAGCTCTGCAGTGAAGCCATTCTTCTCCAGTGTCCCTCTATATCCCACTTCTTCATCTTTTACTGTCAAGAAGCCATGACATAAGTAAAAGGATAAATTTCTAACTCCTTTTTCAGCAGAAAAACCTTCCCTCTGGGTATCTTATACTGTGTCACAGCTACAGAACAGCATGGTCAGACTTGTCCCTTCAAGCACTTTAGAAATGTCAGCCCATCTGAGAGTTTCTCTTTGCAGAAATATCTATGGCCAAGAGGCAAACAACCTGATTTGAATGGAAATCTGCTGAAGAGCAAAGAGAGAGACAGAGCAAGATATTTTTGTGAGCATTATTTTTGCTCACAGTATCACAAAAAGCTCCCTGTAACACTTCACAGTCATGGAGGTGCCTCTAAGGGGTGGTTGCTAGAGCCGGCTGGGGCCCTGCTTTGTCTGCTCCACGCCAGAGTGGTGTGTGACATCTGCTAAGGTGGGTGGAACTCCCCTTACCTGACGCTGCCCGATACCAGTGCTCACGCTATTCCCAGCTCAGCTGCAGAAGCCAGAAGGGGCACGTCAGCAACTCTGATGTATTTAGGTTTGCTACCTCCAGGAAAGGGGAGTGGTTCCACATTAGATACTGAGCTAGACTAACGTTAGAATATATTTAATTTGCATCAAAGAGAGTTCAGCTGCTGGATCACAAAGTTGGAAGCATAGTTACAAAAGGAAAGATTTACTAAGAAAATTAATTCTTAAATAAACCCTACGTGGACCCTAGCAGTGGCAGAGTGAGACTTTGTGCAGCTATTGCAGGTGAGGAGCCAACAGCAGTGGAGCTCCACTTCCAGGTACTGCACCCCGGAGAGGACCAAGGTTTTGGACTCTCCCGTGCTCTTCTCATACTGAAGGATTACCAGTAGTGGTGTGTCTAAATGACCCTTCATAGCAGCCGTCCCCCCCCCGCAGCCCTTCCTTTTTACCGGTCAATTTAGTGACAAATTGCTAAACTAGCAGTTTGGGGAGTGCTGCTTATTTGTGAGGATGTACGGGAAACTTTGCTTGTGTTTATTTGGCATTCACAAATAACTTTGCTTACCCTAAGCTTGTCCTTGTTTTGGTATCTAGGAGATTAATTCTGTGTTCTCACCAGACAGCATGATGGAATATGAACCATCTCACAATATTTTTCGCTGTAGTTTTATTAAAGCTTTAAAGTAGACAGGAGCAGCTGCAGGCATCTCTTTGATAAGGTTTTGGGTGAAGGCTGAGAGGTGGTCTTCCAAGGTGCCCAGGGCTGGCAGGAGACCTGCTCGCTGTAAGGATGCCTGTGATGCGGTGGGGGTTGTGTTGTGCAAGTTAAAGATAATTTAGGCCCAAATCTCCAAACACGTGTAGGAACACACATATCCACTCAGCTGGTACATGAACACCTACACCTGCTCTGAAACAGTATATTGTACAAAGCGGAGCAGCTTCCACAAGAGATATGCCATCCCCATGTCTGGCATGAATCGTGGGCTTTTTAGAGGTGGGGTGGGAGGGAAAGAGGTCTCGTACTCACACTGGCCATTTACCATCTGCACAGCTAAATGCTGGGGAAAGCCCAAGAGGAGGGACTTGCATCTTCCTCCTTGACGACTAAGCCCCATCTATCGCCTCTTCGTTTTGTGGGTGCTCACCCAGGCTGTCAGTGCCTTGGGGCTTTGCAGCCGATGGAGGTGGCTGGGCACCAGTTCAACGTCCCAGCGCTGCTGTAACACGTCCCCTCCGGCTCCTCACACATCCAGGCTCTGTTCTCTCTTCTGCCTGCAGCAGCCGTGACTATATTTTGGTGCTATTTTATTATATTCTAAATGTCAAATTGTTTTTCATAAAGATAGCTCTGAAAGCAAACAGCCTCCCAGTGCCCACCTTGCTCTGGGCAGTCACTAAGAACAGGACAGTCCTTGTCCCCAGGGAGGGAGGCCCAGAAGATCTGCCCCATCTTTAAACATACAGGAGAGACGGCTGAGTCAGGAACTCAGTGCCTCATGGAAAGAGAGAGCTCCTTTAGATGCAACCTCTTGAAGACCTCAGTTACCCTTTGAATGTCTCAATTTTCCTCTCTGGACCAGTGAGGCTGATGGGAACAGCCAGGCTGGGCGGATCCACAGCTTTGATCCTCCGCTGGAGATTAGGAAGCGTTGTCCCTCTCCGGCTGGGTGAGAGGCGCAGCAGGCACAGCCCTGAACTTTGGGGAAGTTCATGGCTGAACTCTGCATCCCAAGCCAGGCTGTCCTGTCCGGACCTGCTCCCGGAGAGAGTTTGGTCAGTGCCCGTAGGGCTTGGGAGGGGGTGGGGGCCAGCAGCTCGTGAATAAAATGATGATGATTAATTATTATTTCATAATGAGGGATTATCACAGGCTTTGCAGCTAAATAACACAGTACTTAGCCTTTCTGTGCTGTGGCACTGTACACGTTCAAAGCACTGTACAAACAGCAACTAAATTACTGAAATGAAGAGATTATTTAATAGCCCATGTCTTTGCATTTCTCAGGGAAGGGTGGGGAGTGTTTAGAAACTTGCCCTCACCATTACCATGCGGTCACATTCCAAGATTGTGGCTCACGTTGCCGGGCCTGTGATGTGCTTGTTTGGCTTTTCTACTCGGGAGACTGTAGTTACAAGAATAAAACTACTAGGCTTACCACGGACAAGCGCTTCGCAGGCCTCCCCGTGACGCCCTGCCGTGGCTGACTGGGTGGAGAACTCACAAGACGAGCTCTTTGGCCCCAGTGACATCCCCTGTCTCAGTCTGGCTTTAAAGCCTGTGACCCTCCAGACGCATTGTGAGCCAGCGCACCCCGCTCGCTCTGTCCTGCAGAAACACCCTGTGCTGCCCAGTGGCACCAGGTTGTCTCCAGTGGTAACGTTTGGGTGTCCCACTGCCTCCTCTGCAGCAGAGTTCTCCACAGCTCACAGGGTGTTCATTTTTACGGACTACACTACTTATTATTCCTGGGTTTGTCCTATACTGCATTGTATTCTTGCTCTTCTTAGAGGGAAGAGTATTATGGCTTTTTTGTTGGGTTTTTTTTTTTTTTTTACCCACAACCCTGCTTGTTACAGCAGCATCATCTTCCCTTTTTAAATATGAAAACCTTAAAGGGGAAGAAGAGATTTAGGATATCCCATGAAATAGCTATATGGACCATCGGTGGCCCCATGTCAGCAACGTACATTTGTGCAGACACCCTTTTTTTTCAGCCATGCTGGTCTACAAAGCTATTAATGGAAAATTAATAGTGTTTATTTCTAAGTCTATGAGCAGCCAGGAAAGTTTATTCCATCTCAGTGTTTGTTTTTCCTATCCTTGAAGTGTTTGGGTCAATCCATACGATCAGCATTTAGCCCTAATTTATTCAGAAAACTTACAGAGTCAGAGATATTGACATTTCACTTATGAAGTTTCTTCCACATCAGCTGACTGGGGATGAGCTTCTGCCGGCAGAGAGAGCAGGAAAGCAGAGAACAAGCTCTCCAGAGAGCTTTGCAAAGCCATGTACGTGGTCAGGAGGAGACAAGGCATGAACTCAGAACGGATTACCCATCCTCCATGGATGCTTTCAGAGGGCTTGGGTTTCTCCTCACTGCTTCTCCTCAATAGACACTGAGCATAAATAAGATTTTAGGGTCTGCCAGAGGGACCCAACTGTGAGAGCCACAGACCAGCTGAGTAGGGGAGCATTCTGCAGCGATACCTAGAGCGGGGAGATGTAAACCAGCCTGCTCTGGGATGTGATCTGGTTGCATTAGCCCAATAAATCTCAGGGTCTGCTGCTCGCATGCAGTGCTCGTGCACGCTCACACACAACATATCGGGGCGCTGGAGGTGCTGGTCTGTGCTTGAACCTGAGCTTGAAGCTGGGGTCTCTGCACCACGCTCCATTTCCCAGGGCAAACACACGGCAGGATCCCAGCCACGGCTTGGGTGCGGGCTGTTTCTCTCCATAAATCTCCCAGGTTTTGAATTATCTTTTAACTGTATTGCTACACATTAATTACTTGGGTTTGTGTGGGGGGTGAGGCTCCTCCGTACGCAGAGCCGGCAGTGGCTGCTCACGCCGTGGTGCATCTGGCTGAGCTCGCACCTTTTTCATGTTACATCAGTTTGTAATCAGGATTTTGTTTGACACTAGCACAGCTAATGTATTGACACAAAAGTTGAGGTATTAACATAAAAGCATTACCATCATTTCCTCCTTAATCCTGACAGTAAGAGCTCATCAAAATATTATTATTTCAATGCCCCCTTTTAGAGGATTTGGTTAGCAATTACAAGAGTTTCTTTTTTTTTTTTTTCACAAAGCAGTTAAGTTTCAGAAATGCTGCAATCCAGCAAAGTGTAGGGTCATGGTATTCTTTCCTATGGGGGAATGTATTTTCAGACTAGTTTTAAAAAACCTCCTGAACCTTGCTGATAGGTAGAAGTATTAATTGCTGTCTACTGAGCTCAATTGCTGTTGTAAGAGCACAGCGAGGCCCAGCTCCTGCTGCCTGTTGGAGCGGGACGAAGTGTACCCAGCCAGACTGCGGATCTGGGCAAGTCCCTTCTGCCTCAGTTTACCCAGCTACGACTACGTGTGTATGTGCCAATGCCTTTGAGTGTCTAAGAAGAAAAATCATTTTATAAGTAGTAATTATTTATTAAATGCAAGTCAGAAGGTAGCACAGGGACTGTGCGAGATTTATGTAGTCAGAGGAAAAAACAAGGCATCTTGTTTCCAAGACAGAAATGTACCATTTCTAATTCTAAGAGAAAATTTTAACCCTCTCTGTAAATAGTGTAGAGAAGTCTCTTGTAGACAAGGTGGGCTTCGGTTTCGGAGTTGGAGATACTGGTGTATCAATATCTTTAGCAAAATCTGTTTCTCGCTCTTGTGTAGACTTGATAATCTACGAAAAGTAAGAGGAAAATATGAGAAACATAAATGTGGTCCTGTGGCTGGTGATAATTATTATTTTGTTTTGATTTATCGTTCACAGGAATTTTTTTATGAGAGCCTCACAGGCATAATTCTTTCTCGTGCATAGTTTATTTTTTGCCAAAACGACAAGAGGACAGGATATTTAGCAGAATATGTCTGATGGGTGGGTGGAGAACAGAGAGGATTTGGGCTTGTGCCAAACATCGGGAAAGCAAAAGAATGAAAAGAACCCAACTTATTGCAATAGTGTATTGCGCTTTATCTTGGAAAGGGGTGTTTGCCTGAAGTGGCGCTCCTAAGTCATCACGGGATTTCATTGCAGGTATCGGTCTGTGCTCAAGCTCAGCCACAGCTTCAGAGGGCTCTTCAGCCATTTGCATAATTGCAAAACCCCCAGTGATCAAAATGTGTGCAGCAGGCCAAAAAATCAAGAGTTTGAAAATATAATCTTCCTTTTGGCATCTAAGCCTTTAGGTTATGTTTGTTTTGCATTTTTAGGTGTTTCCCAGTAACCATGAGAGCAGCAAGGTGCTCCGCTGTTCAGGGTTTTCAGTCTGGCAGCTGAGCCTTGGGGTAGAAACAAGCAAATATTGTGATAGCTCCAAAAAAAATTCACAAGAGCCATTACCCTGCAGAAAGTTGCCAGACATGACAAAAAAAGCACAGAACTGGCGATGGGGATTTTCAAAGGGGCACTGGTAGGTGGCGAGTGTTTTGGAAGGGCTGTTTCTTATTTTGGGTATTAAAATAGGAGTTTTAACGTTTGGGAGGGCTTTTGAAAATACTCCCCTTTCATTTTAGCGGAGTGCAGAGCCAGCTGTCAGGAGCAGGAACTCGTGAATAAGTTGTCCCAATGCCAGATGAGGACTCAGCTTTCCAACCACAGCATTGTGGCTACAACTTCTCACCTTGAAAAGGTTTTAATCCTGTGGATGAGGTGCATAGGCAGTTATGGGATTTATGCGTGCAAGAGAATCGTGAGGCCTGCCTTTACTTGCAAAATGAGAAGAAAAACCGTATGTTCAGCTCATCTGCTCCCTGATACCACAGTGACCTCAATTCACTCGAAAATGAACATGTTCATTAGAACTAGTGATGCATCCTTCCTCCTGAAGTGAAATCAGTTTGTGAGTGGGTTTAGGGAAAAATCAAGCAAATTAGAACAAAATAAGGAAACAAATCATTGATTAAGTGTTTTTATTCCATTGCTGGTTATGTTAGTATCCTTATAGCGTTAGCATAAAGAATTTTTGCATTTGATTTCTATATGTAGTCCTGAAAACAGAGCTGGAAGAGAGCAAAGTATAGCTCCCGGGGTTTCCGTCAGAGCCTGAAGCCAGTGAATTAGGGAGACTGGAAGGCGTGTTTCCCTCCCAGAGAGCCAGCAGGAGCTTCACCGAGTGCCTGCCTTGCCCAGACCCATTCCCAGTGCCATCAGCTCGCCGGCAGGAGCGGGCATGCGGATCACATCACCCCTACGGGCAAACGCTGCCTGCGGGCATGGCCTGGCCTGTCTCTCTCGGGAGGGATTTTGGCTCTGACTGACGGCCGAGGCCCACGGCCGCGGCGGTGCTGAGCACCACAACCAGACCTGAAGGTGTCGAACACCCTCCCGACTGTGCCCTGCCGCTGGGTTTTGAGAGGTTTGCAGTACTGAGCATCCCGGGGGTACTGCACATTTCTGAGAATGTGGCTGTTCAAGGGATATTAATAAAATACTCTGCAGGAAATGAATTACATTTTGAGGCTGTTAGAAGCTTCTGTAGAATTTCCTCTATTGCTCCCATTGGAGACAAGGCCAGAGTCTCCAGAGCTCTCGCATACCTGACCCCAAAGCCAGTTTTGCCTTCACAGGAATAGTTTTGGAGTGGGACCTGTGTCCTGGGATGGCCTTAGGGTTCCCCTTGGGCCCTGGAAAGGGACCAGCAAGGAACAGTGAGGAGGGGATTCTGGCACTATGCCACGCTGGCGGGACTGATGCTAGGACCTGCTGGTTAGCCCACGTTTGGGGTCAGCTCCACACTTTTAAAAATGGATGGAGGTGGGGGGAAAGGCGGGCTACAAGGAAGATTACAAAATTTTTTCCAGGCTGGACAGTGTGAAATATTTAAACAGCTCAGACTGACTGGTTTATCAAAACAAAGTCTGAGAGGTGACTCGGTTACAGTAGATGAGCACCTCTTCAGAAGGAAAATAGCAGGTACTAAAGGCTGTTTAATCTCAAGTGGAAAGGCAGAACAAGAATTAATGGCTGAAAACTGAAGCCAAATAAATATAAAATTAGGCACTTTTTTTTTTCTTTTCACCAGTGAGAATAATTAATCATCAGAACAAGGTCATATGTACATTTTTGCGTTCGTTGCTTCTTTAAATCAAGAGGAGATGCTTTTCTGGGAGACAAGCAGTGAGCGGCCAAATACAAGGTGTTGAACACTGTGTAGAAATACCTAGGGGAAGTGCTGGGGTAGGGACAGGTTGAGATTGGAGCCTCTGACTGTCTGAACTGATTCTCTCTGACTATAAAATTGACATCTTCTGAAACATCTCAGTGCTCTGCAGCTGTATGTCAAACACACTGCATGGGTTTAGGGTGGATGTAAATGCTACTTGGCACCACGCGGGAGCTCGGAGCACTGCAATGGAAACGGGCACAGCTCTGCCTCGCAGAGATGGGAAGGCACTTGCACAGCTGTACAGCTTCAGAAATTCCTGGTGATTCTGCAGAGGTCAGTCCTTCACTCAAAAATGTGTTTCTGATTACATTCTGCCCCCTTGCAGATAACAATGCAGTCAGTGACAAATCTAGGGGAAGAGGGGCTTTGGGAGCAGCTCCCATGCATTTGCCTTCCCCTGGGCTGACACAGCTCATCTGGTTTGACTTGTGCGTGGCAGCCGGGCGCCACTCCGGCCTGTCACGGCTTTCCTTGGAGAGGGCAGCTCTCCTCACAAACAGTATGGCTGCTCCGCCGGCAAAAGGACCCGCTCTGCTCTCAGTAATACCACAATTACTTATAATGACTGATGTCTGGGTCAGACAGATAGGAGAACTCGTTTGCAAATAAGCATTGCTTTTCCTCTGCAGCCAAATCACGTACTCTACTGAGCAGTATGAAATGAAATGGCTTTATCTCAGACATCTTCTTCTGATATTTTATAAAGTATGCCTGGGCCCTCTTAAATGGGGCAGAAAAGCTTGGCAAAGACACTTATGAAATGCAGCTGGGCCTAGTGAGTCTTTTGCCCTCTTTTCTGGAAGAAAACTCCTGTCCTGGACAGCTGTGGATGGAGGAGTGGATGATCCAGCAATTAAGACCCTGGTTGAGGAATTGCGTGACCTGGATTCAATAGGTCAGATCTTCTGTCTGGCCCTGGGCAGGCTGCTGTGATTTGTTATGCCCCTGTTTTCCTGTTGAAAAATGGGGAGGGCAGGATTACTTTGGCAGAGATACGGGGGGGATAGGTGATCCAGGGGGCTGGGCTAGAAAATAGAGAAACTGAAGAGTTCTCAGAAAAAGCAAAGCTGCAGCCTTTGCTCCAGGCGGCTTTTGTGAGTCCAAAATCCAGCTGGACGGGGAACAGCCCCATGACAAGGGAGGCTGAAGGTCCCAGGTGGGGATCTCTGCAGAGCCCTGCCAGCGAGCCCGTTCCTTCCAGCATGCTTGGGTGGCGATACCAAACCGGCAGATGGGCAAGGCCTGCTAAGTAAGGTGGTAGTTAGCCGCTGGGCTCGCAGAGTCAGTAGGTTTAGGAGAGGCACAGTGCCCTCGGGTGTCTCCATGGCCCGTGGCTGCAGGACAGCTTGGTGAGCAGACTGCCTGCCAAGCTTCAGAGCCACACTCCCTTCCTGCCTGTGTTCCTTCAAAATGTTTTGGTTTTGCACTCAGTCCAAAACATAATATCCAAATCCTCCACGGAGGAGCATTAGCATTCCCGCGCCGCTCTTCTAGATCCTGATCAGCTCTCGTATATATCATTTCCACTTTATTGCACTTGTTCTCTTTTGTTTTTTCATTCACAACCAATTTTATCTGGAGTTTAGCCTCAGAAAGTTGCCAGTTTTGCTCTAATTGCAGGTGACTCTGAGCCAAAACCTCAGATATTATCACGTGTGAGCGGGTGGGAAAGTCGGCAGGGAGAGCAGCACGGAGGGTTCCTGGCCTCGGCGTTTCCCCCCGGGGCAGGCACGGGCTGGGAGTCAGGGGCTGGGCTCTGCCCCCACTCCCCACTGCCCTGAGCGCAATGCTGCAGAGCCAGCATACCTATATATCCAGCATACCTATATATCCATGCCTAAAGCTCGCACCCCAGGAAGAAAGTTCTTAGGAAGTAAGCCCTTAGATAACGCGGTATCATCTGCAGAAAGAAATTAAAGGTAGGGACGTACGGGACACACAGCTCAGGGAGAGAGAGAAGAGTCTCTTACAGAGAGAGTCCCCTGGGAGCTGCAGGCCATGGGGGTCAGGTCACACCAGCTGCCCCTATGGACCAGCCTGAGTGCCCTATGGGTGTTTTCTGTCCATTCCCAGCTGCCTCAGTTCCTGGTGGATTTTAGTTGTAGTTTTTTAATCTGTTTTTATTTGCTGTACTTCTCTGCTTGAAGATCCTTCCCCACCCGTGGTTAGGGATGCTGACAAAGCTCTCTGCGCCATCAGTTCCCCAGTTTTTTCCCTGCAAGATGACAAAAGGTGGTTGAAAGCACCAGGGTGGCTGATGCCGTTTCATTTTTGGCCTTCATCAGGGAAAATAAAGGGGCATGGAGAAGTGCATGGAGCGTGTCTGCAGTGGTGACTAATGACTATTAGACCCTTATTGCTGTCAGGTGAACTAGTAGCCGAGCCTCAGACATGTGGTCATTGTCAAGAAGAATTTTTGACTCGCCTCTTAGGAGGACCTCCTCCTCCCCTCCCCAGCCATTAATTACTTCCACCATCCTTCCAAACTGCCAAGGAGTGAGGAGCAGCAGAGCTGGAGATGAAAGGAAGCAGCGGCTGCCCCAGTTTCCAGGTCTTTCAAATAACCAGTCTGTAATAACTTCCACAGCCGAGGGAAATGGGCGAGCTGTGGGAGGAAGGTCAGCGCTGAGGGGAGGAAGGCTCTCGCGTAGCAATGATGTAGTGGCTCCTAATGGAAGAAACCTGTGGAATTAATCAAGCGCTGTGCCTCATTTGTTAATGACAGCACGCCTGAAATGTGCACCAGCACCTCTTGTCGGTGGGTAGCTGGGACCCTGGAAGCCCGGCCGGGCTGTCAGCGTGGGGACTGAGGTCTCCGTGGGATGGACAAGCGCAGTGGCAGTGGATGCTGAGAGTGACGGGGCGCTGGGACGGGACACGGCTGTCCGTGTGCCTCATCTCTCCAAGCCGGCTGCGAGGGAGCGCGGAGCGAGGCTGGTGCTGACCTCCCATGCTTGGCTTCCAGGCTGTCATGCGTGAAGTCGGTCACGCTCAGTTTCCCCCAGATTAGCACAGGGTATTGAGATGACATTGTTCTGGCTTGCTCGCTGCGGAAAGCAGCAGCTCTGTGGAACCAGTTAAGGCGGTTTGGGCCCACCTTCCATCTCCTCACCGCCCCACACGCTCCAGAGTTTGGCCTTGATTTCATGGGCCAGAGATGAGCAAGAATCAAAGTGAAATAATTACTGCTAGCACACGGGGCACGTCCCCAGCCCCTCGCCCCCAGGCTGCCTCCACGGGCTGAGCACGCAGCCCTACAAACGAGGTGTGCTGGGACAGCGGCTCTCCTTGCGTCCTGCCGAGGGGGGCTGGCAGGCAGAGCCCACCCCGGCTTCTCCATTTATGGGAGAAATCGCTAACGTGGCTTTGGGGAGCATTTGATGTTTGCAGCCACCAAACACCGACTCCACTTTGCACGTGGGTTTGCACATCCAGGGGCAGCAAAGTCACCCGGAGCTGCTGAAGCTGCCTGCGCCCTTGTCCCTCCCTCGCTGCGCCCTCACCTCTGGCAGCCGGTGACTGCTGGAGACCATGCTGAGGGACCGCTCTGCTCCCGACCCAGGTGGGCAGAGAAACGGGGACGGCCCCAGCATCCTGACCCGCCGGTCCTGCCGCGAGCACTGCGCTCCTCAGACAGAGACGGAGCTTTGGCCCTCCGTGTGTCTGATGTAGTTAACATATTAGGCCTCTGCGAGTCCACAGAGAATTGCAGATATGAATGGATAGCAAGTAATGAGTCTTCTCAGATATTATAGTCTTCCTATGTATATAAAAAATAATGTACAGTCTCGTTATAGGAAACACATGTGTCCTTTCTCCATAGGCTGGGCAGATTCCTGTTTGAAGAAACGACAGTCAGACCGAAATGCCAAGCCCCGAATAGTATCACGTTACACCCAGGAGAGGGGCTGCATTTTCTGAACCTAAGGCTCTTTTTAAGCTCCAATCCCCTTCAAAGGAGCGCAGCTGCACACTGCCTGGTGGGGAAGGGTCTTCAAAATATCTGTGAGGTCACTGTCTGATCTTGGATTAGTCATTTACTGCCCCATCCGTACCTTGACTTCTCCACTGGTAAAATTGCATTAATACCTTCTGACCTTTGAGAAGATTTTCAAGATCAATTGCTGAAAATACTGCAGGGCAAAACCACAACATAAGGAAATGTAAAAGGGTAGATTTTTTTGTGCTTGGTAATAGTCCTGATTCCTTCTTAGATAATTGCATTAATTGATGCAGTGGATTACGAGCTTTGAGAAGTTAAATGATTGGAAACGATTCCTCTGAAAGATCAGTGTATGTGGGGACTCTCAGGAGCTGTATCAGAAGTGCCTTAAAGCTTGCTTATTTGTGGCACAAACATTGCTGTGTAGTGGTAGCACACTTGAAAAGCTGAAAGGGAGATTCAGTGGCTTGGGTTCGTATTTCCCAGCCACACGAAACACCAAGAAGTCAATAAACATCCCATCTGAGGAAGATGGGAGGTGCTGAGCTCCGAGCCCCGTGAAAACCTGGCCTTTAAAAGCCAGCCAAATGCCTTGCAGTGTTCCTGTCGCCGCAGTAACACCGGGCAGGGCTGGCCGGTGCCAGAGATGGGGCATCCTCCGTCACACAGCGCCCCGAAACAGCGGCCGGCGGGCTGGGAGCCCGGGCGTCCACCGGGACACCTCCAGTGCATCCCGGGCTGAGGCTGCAGCGTGAGCGGGACAGCCCAGGGCCGGAGCTTCAGCAGCTCAGAACAACCTCTTTGGGAAGAGGCGAAGGCACCACGTACCGTGTAATGCGATGATCTCGGGCTGTGCTTACGCTTTAGGCGGGTAACACGGAAACGTGAACAACCGCAGATTGCCCCTCGTGCGCAGAGTGCTCTGACAAACCCGACACCCCGGGATTCTTTCATAATTGGTTGCTCGGTGTATGTGCGTCTCACAGTGAGCCCTCCTGCTTTTTTTCTTTTTCAACACAGTGAAAAATTAAAGTCTTTAGTCCCATTAAAGTATTAAATTTTAGCTAAGTCCTTAATTAAGCCCTCCTTGCTTTAATTAAGGCATTAAGATTTAATTAAAAGTTGACACACTGGCAAAATCTCCTTTCTCTTCTGCCTTAGCTCCACTGGAGCAGGTTGTGGCCACAGATGTCAGCTGATGCTATAGAATCAGGACCCGCTGGGGCACCGGGACGGGGACGGTGCTCTCAGCTCCTTTCCTCTGGTCCCTCCGAGCCCCTGTCCTGGGCAGCGTCTCCCAGGGCACTGCAGGGAGAATCCCTGTGTTGTGTCCTGCCAAAGCCCCTCCAGGGCAGCATGAAGCGCACATTCACACGGCTGGGGCTTGTCTTTAGGTGCCGGTTTTGGTCCCAGACTGGAGACACACATACGTTTCCAAGAAAAAGGTTTTCAAACCAAAAACGTTGTCCCCTTCAAAACCAGATTGTTGCTATTTACTTAGGGACATCCAAGATCTTGGCTTTGCTTCAAGCCCCAGAATTATTTGGCACGATTTTTTATTTTAAATGGCATATTGTAAACCAGGCTTTTGGCTGTGACAAAGACCTACACTCGAAGCAGGGAAGGATGGTCTTTCAGCTGGCCCTGGGTGGCTTTGTGCAGCTCCCATGTGTATGGTATGTGAGGGGGAATCCAACTTGGAGGAAAATCCCACCCTCAGTGTAAAATTACAATAAAGGCAGCAGAATTTTTAGCAGCAAATATTAATTCTGGAAAGCGGGAAGTAGGTGTGAGAATCTGTCTCGTAATAAACTACAGCGAGTTACAAAGGTTGAGAGTATCAGCCAGGCGATGGTCGGCTCAGACCGGGGCTGGTCCGGCAAGAAGCCCAGTGGGAGAATACACTGGATTATTTATCTGAGCGAATTTATTCCATGTGCTCTCCTGGACTGGCTGGTGCCTTGCTGAAATCCAGGATGGGTTTCCTGATGCTTCAGCACACCCTGCCTTGGTTGTCTCAAAGGGAGGTGAAGCACCTGGGCATGGAAGGCAAAAGCACTGCTCTCCATCTTAGTCCTTTAGTCACGTTTCACTTAAAGCTTCCATCAAAACCTGCATACTCTGACTTGTCAAAACCAGCTCATCCCAGCTGTCAGTGCCTTTCCTTGAAGCAGAATAGAATTGGCAAGGAGAAAACTGCATTTTTAATAGGTTACACTTCTCCAGCACTTCTCTTCCAGGGACCTCAAAGGTCTCTGCCATGCTAACGCCACCCTTGTGGCTCTTATTTTACCGCCTTGTTCCCAAGTCGAGGGCACCAAAGCGCCCGAGCAGAGCGAGCTCCCAACAGCTCCTCAGCATCAGAGGTCTCGGCTCCCAGCACCTCGGTGTCCCAGGGGTCCTGGCTGCTCCGCTACAGGGGTGCACCCACGGCACGCGCTGGCCCCGGCCACGCAGCGGGTGCTCGCCGGGCCCCCCTTGGGGAAGCAGTCCCGGGGGCTCTGGCAGATGCGCACTGACCAAGTACAAACCTGCGCGGCCTCTTCTGCACAGAAGCCCTCGGCTCTGACGCAGCGCCCTGCAGCACCCCTTTCCTCAAAAACAGACGGGGCCCCCGCGCTGCCCCCGGCCTGTGTGCGCGGAGCAGCGCCCCGGGGCGGCGCCGACCTCTCCCCGCCAGGGGGCGCCCTCCGCCAGCGGCGGGAGGCAGGGGGGGGCGGGGGGAGCCGCCTCAGTGCACTGACTGAGGCTTTGCCACAGGTCTGGAAAAACACCGTGAAACCCGTTTCTGTTGCTATTCTGACTAGTGGGTCTCCGGTCACTTTTTTAAGAAACTCTCCAAAGCTGTAGTGGTGAAACGCCTTCAGAGAGACCCATTCTCACTGATTTCTTAATCCCCTAGCGCATACAGAAACTACAATTGCTGTTTTCTCTTGATGTAATTACATCTAATTCCTGAAAAGAATGATCGTATCTTCAGTACCATTTACTGGTGATATATGAGTGCTGTGACATCTTCCTGCACAAGCCAGATCTTTTTAATTTCTGCTCAGAGGAGTCAGAGAGGCCAACCTGCAAGGGGTTCTTAACAGCAGGCCCAGCAGCAAAGTGTGGTCCGTGAGGAGTTACTGTGCAGATTGTCAATGACTCTCACTCTGTTCTTGGTTGTTTTCAGACCTGCACAGCTCACCACTGTGGGGAAACGCTGCTGCTTGTGGATTCAGGACTTGTGCATGGACCTGCACAACCTGGAGCGGGCTCGGGATGACCTGCGCTTTCGGGGTGTAAAAGGCACCACTGGCACACAAGCCAGCTTCTTGCAGCTCTTTGAGGGGGACCATAGTAAAGTAAGTCGGACAGCCCAGGGTGTAGACTTGCAATCTTGGCAATTCTCCCCTCTGGAATGCTGTTCTCTTTGGGGGGAACATGGAGGTTGTGGCCTTTCTGACAAGGGCACTACAATCCCTCTGGGGCTCACTGGCAAGGCCCTGCATGAAAGTGAGCAGAATCTGGGGACGGGGTGCTTCCCAGCAAGTAAAACCTTTGTTGACAGTAAAGTGAGAAAAGCAAAGGTTCCCTTTTCTGTTGCTGACCTTCCTGAGTTGTTGTATTCTGAGCTCTGTTTGTTTTGGTTTTTTCTTCACCCTGAGGTTGAAGAGCTGGACAGATTAGTGACTGCAAAGGCAGGATTTAAGCGGTATGTAACAAGCATGCTTAGTCACCTAAATTTGGTGTGAGCAAAGTGTGACTCCTGCTGTCCGTGTTGGCCCAGATTCCCCTGGCTGCCAAACTGACATCTGTGCTGCTGTTGACTTACCTCCCCTTGCCATCTTCCATTCCCAACTGCAGCTTTCTGCAGGAAACTTTACCTCCTAAACAGGCCGCTGCTTCTTGTCTCCCTGTCAAAGCATGGCTTTTTGCTCTGCTTGTCTCTCCCATCTGCATGCTGCTCAGAACTGACAGCCTGAATCCAAAGTTGTTCTCATCAGGGCAGAATGACAGCCCTTCCGCTTTTAAGAGCCATGTCACTCCTTGCTCAAAGTCTTGTAGAACCATTGTATCTGTCTGGACCACTCAACTTCTCTGCTTATTTGTAGGTCTTACATGGTCACAGGGCAAACCTATAGTCGCAAGGTGGATATTGAAGTCCTGTCTGTGCTGGCCAGTCTTGGGGCATCTATACACAAGGTGAGCATCCTGTTTGTATACATCGGGAAGAAGGGAAACCATTTTAGATCTTGAAGTGAAGGTGCTCATGGTGCAGAATGCTCTTCTCGAGAAATATAAATTGGTGTTCCTTGTTCAGCTGTTCTCTTTGTGATCGTGTAAATTCACCACTGCGTACATGCCTGGTAATCAAACCTCAAAGATCTTAAGACCAGTGGCAAATAAAGCAAGCTTACTGAGCAGATTCTAAGATGGGTTAACAAATCCCACACCAGATATTAGCCTAATCTATGCTAAATTAATCCAATTATAGTAAATGTCTTTCCTAGTGGTGTATGAGTTTTTAAATTTCACCATTTGCTCCTAGTTAATTGCTTCTCTGATAACAGTGTTACTCTCTCTGTCCTTGTGGATGCTTTTCATTGATTTATCTTTGTTCCCTCCCTCCTCTTTCTCTTGGGCTAAAGTGATCTGTGGTATTTTCTTCTGTTTTAGTTTTGCAGGCTGGCTGGTTCACTGAGCACACATTATCTGTGTTTCAAATCGCTCTGTAATTTTATTACACATTTTCAGTGTACTCTCCTTGTCTGTCTTCCATTCCCTGCAAACATTTGCCCTTCTTGGAGTCCTCTTCTCTTCTAATACAGTGTAAATGCTTTTTTCCTTATGTTTTCTTGACTGGGAGTTTTAAGCCAGGAAGTATGATTGCAGTGTCAATTATTTTTGTCAAATTTTTCACTGTTCCCCAGTTTGCATCTTGGACACAGATGCAAACAATTCTCCAAGAACGCTAACAGGATTATATATTGGTGTGTAAGTTTGGTTCTGTTTGTTAATTTCTTGAGTTTTTTCCTAGATTTGTACTGACATTCGTCTTCTGGCCAACCTGAAGGAGATTGAGGAGCCTTTTGAGAAAGACCAGATTGGTAAGTGATGGGAGATATTTCTTGGACCAGTATATGTATCTTTTCATTTATGTTGGTGCAGCCTTTTAAGCAAACTTAGAAATGTAACTGACAGAAGTTGCTTTAAGTTAACTGAGGTTTTGACATTGTTAGTATTTTGGGTCTTTTTTAAAGAAAAAGAAGGGGGGGGAAAAGAAGGCACTTTACCCAAAGGTTTCTGGATATTAAGTAATTAAAATCAGATTTGTATTCGTGCACTTCCTGGGTTTTGGGGGAGAGCAGCAGCGGTCATGTATGCCCTGTCCCCCACAGAGGAAGACTTGGGTCTGAGGGGTACTTAGTGTTTTGGATCTTGGTTGGAAGAAAGTTCAGACCCCCTAAATAGTTGCATGGGATTGAATAGGCAAATTAAGCCTTAGTCATATCTATTAGTTGAACCACTCTACATTCTGTGGACGGTTTTGATAATGATTCAGCAGAGCAACAGGCAGCACTATAAGTGTCTGACCTTGAAGGAGAATGTTATTGAGCAGATGCGGTCTTGAACACTGCTAAAGTTGCCATGGGTAGGTTTGAGAGATGGTGCTAAATACTGCATTAAAAATTAAGTCCGTTTGTTCTTTTTATGTGGTAGTACTTCTTCTGTTTTGCAGAATTGCAAAACGTCTTCTCACTTTTTTTCTCCCACATTTGGATGTTTCTAATCTGAAGGGGAAGTGTGGTGGTGTCATTTTCTTCCATTTTGTCCTTAGAAAATCATAATGTTTTGAGGCTTCAGTCAAAAACATGATTCCTGACACATTCTTCTTATCTGGGAGTGCACCTTCATCTCTTCTTCCTGAATGCACTGCTTCTGTTGCCCCGTTTCCATCGCTTGCTCTCCTTCTACAGGTTCGAGTGCTATGCCTTACAAGAGGAACCCAATGCGCTCGGAACGCTGCTGCAGCCTGGCTCGACACCTGATGACTCTCGTGCTGGATCCTCTCCAGACAGCCTCTGTGCAGTGGTTTGAGCGGACGTTGGATGACAGTGCCAACAGGTGTGTTTAGATCGCGCCGTGCAGCAATTTCAGAAGGTGCTGAGCAGGAAGGTCCTCTGATGTATTTAGAAAATACTATTTTTAAACTAAAACCACAAGTTAACCACCTTGATGAAAAGTCTCAATAGAATCTAGAGACTGCAAACTGGTTTCCTCTATAAGATCAGATGAAAACTGTTAGGTTTTTTTTAACATCAAGATCGTCTGCAAAGTAAACCAGCAGAGAGATGGAGGGATGGAGATGCCATGGTAATAAACTGCTCTCATAGTCTTCCTGTTTCAACAGCACAGTATAGATGTTCTTACATTTCTGAGATTTTCCTCCCCGTCTGTTTTGAATGGGTTTTTTGACCCTGCTTTTTACCACTTCTTAAAGAGTAATTCAACATTTTATCTGTAATCCCTTAACCCTCCAAATAATTTAAAGAAATTTAACTTCATCTCTTTGTAAGTGTTGTCCTTCATAAGAAGTGGTTCAGATCCTAAAGAAAGAGCACAAACGTTTACTTTTAAGTAATGTTTCATGAAAACCTGTGCAGGTCTTTCAGATATTGCTCAGCAAAATTTGCTTTGTTTTCTGATTCTTTGTTATGACTATTTTGAGATGAGCAAAAGTTCTCTATAATTATTATCAAGTAAATTATAGCAATTAAATTCAACGCTTCCATCTTCCAGTTAGTACTAAATTTGCATAAAGCTCATATTTATCTTTGAAACATTTTCATTTCAAAGTAGTCTTCTGTTGCAGAATTTGATCTCCTAGAATCTTAGAAATCTTTAGATCGTTATATTTCTAAGATATGGGGCTTCTGGAACAATGAAGAACAGTGGTTTTGGCTATAGACTAGTGTTAAGATTGTTCATGAGAATGTTCTTTTTAAAACAGCTCCACAAACATAAAATTTCATGAAAGCATAGAACATCTTTTATCAAAAGGACTTGACTCCACAGCTGCTAGTCTTGTTAAGAAAAGAGCTTCATAGGCAGCAGAAAACAACGTAAATTTAAGAAATTGAATTCTGGTTGATATGGTGCCTTTATTTCCCAAAACCTACCAAATGTTGAGAGATGTACTCAGATGTTTTAATTTTTATTTTCACCTCATATAATAGAAAGGGTCATTTGTCCATAATCCAATTAAAAAATTCTCTGCTTGGATTTTTCTTGTCAAAGCTGAAGCGTTTTGAAAGGAGAGGAAGCCAGAGAAAATGCAAACAACCTACAAAACAGCCAAGTCTTTTTGAAGACAGTGTGATAGAATTGAGGGCCTTAAATATAGCACAAGATTCAAGTACTAGTATATTTTAAAAGATCAGAGTTAAGAATGGGCCAGGCACTGCTGTCACAGATGGATGATGCTGTAATTGCTGCACTATGATGCAGAGCCTTTTGCCTGATACAGCTCAGTCCCCGCTATTCCTCTCCTTTCCCTCCTTTCCTTTTTGTCAAGAGCTTCCATTGTGACCAGGAGCTGGTCTCTTGGAGGAAGCCCCCACCAAATGCATGGATCGCTTTGGAAGTTCCCCACTAAGCACAGGCAGGCACGGCACATGTGTGCAGCATGTCTTACTTCTGGAGGGGTAGGACTTGTAGACAGGGCAACACAGGGGAAGGTAGTCCCATGTGTGTAAATTCCCTCCTCTCTCTCTCTGTCTCTCTCTATTGACACAACAAAACCCCATATCCAACCCCAAAAAACCCTTCCTTCCTCCCAGCTTGAGAGCTACTGCTATGAGATGTTCTTTAGCTTTCCTGGTTGTGACATTTAAGCAACAAGAAGTACCCATAAGGAGAACAGTTCCAGGGCCAAAGTAATGCTACTTCCAGAATTATTTACAGAAGGTAAAGAGCTGGATCTGAGGTAGACAGAAACATGGCCTTTATTGCTAACTGGGGCCCTGGGTATGTGTGTTTCATAGGCGTGTGTGTCTTGCCGAGGCTTTCCTCACAGCTGACATCATTCTGAGTACACTGCAGAATATCTCCGAGGGACTTGTGGTATATCCAAAGGTAAAGCAGGAGATAATGTGTGCAGGGCTGCATCCTTGATAATGCCAAAGTGTATAAAAATCCTCTCACTCAAAGGATTACATTTTTATCTTGTTAGTTCAAAGGGTTTCTGAATTCTGCTCTCCCTTTCCACTATATTCTCACTGTTTGCAGGACAGACATGAAAGGGTACTTGCTGAAGCCAAAAGGTAGCAAATTAAAAATCTCTCAAAAAGGATATTTTTCCCTTAACTACACAATGGGTCTGTAGAACTTACTGCCAGAAGATACTGTCAAGACAGATCTCATACAGTTCTGTAACTTACCTATAGGTTAGAAAGAAAATTCATTGTATATCTTTTAGACAGTATGTCCCTTACTTCTAAGTACCCCTAGCTTCTAAGTATTATCAGCTTCAATGCCTGGATTTCCAGAGCTAAGTTCAAAAAAGGAAATTATCTTTGCATCACTGTCCAGTCCTGGAGATTCAAAGGGAGAGGAAAGCTTCACTCGGAGTCCCAGTTGTCTACAGAATTGCTATAATGCTGTTTCTTTTTTCTCCCTTTTTTTTGTTTATTTGTTTTTGCTTAAGGTGATTGAGAGGAGGATCCGGCAGGAGCTGCCATTCATGGCCACAGAGAATATAATCATGGCGATGGTGAAAGCAGGAGGCAATCGTCAGGTACAAGTGCAGTCAAAAATATCTTTGTTCACTGCTTGGCATTTGACTCCTGAGAAAGGAAAGTACCTGGGCTCTTGTCCTGACCATCTCACCTTTCTTTGGTCTTCATCTCCTCCCACAGAGTTATTAATATTCCACTGGTGCTGTAAAGTCAGGCTCTGCTCTCTGAGGAGAGAGTGGTTGTGGAGATCCACATTTTCTGTTGGGAACACTGTGTGTTTGCGCTAATCTGACTGTCTGTGCTGGGGAAAAGGGAGAACTATTTTTATATTAGATACTAGTAGGCGTTTTCCTTTTGTAAATGTTTGAAGGAACTTGGAACACAGGCCAGCCTTCTTTAAATGGAAAGTGTTGGCAGTTGGCTACCTTAGAAATTAAAAGAATGAATCAGTGCTGTTAATGAAAAAGCAAGTAAGACCACGCTGAACCATTCATTCATGTGTCACTCATCCCTAATTCAGTATAGTGCTTTTTATTATTAATTTTATTTATGGTCCTTCCTTCAGTTTTCTGTGTTCAAGCAAATTGAAATGAAATGTTTTCCTTAGTAAATAAATCCAGATGCAATTAGATTACATTGCCTTATCATTTAATTTCACAATTCAGTTTAAAACTGATAATCAAATTTACATCTTAATAAGCCAGTTTATTTTCACTTACCTTTAGATAGTAATTTTTCCTTCTATGATTATTTCCACATCAGGGACAGAAGTTAAACTTGGAAGATAGTAATAGCGGACGGGTTTGTTAGAAGCTTTGAGTACGATACGTGGTTCTAGGTCTCTGAAACACTTGAGGCAACTCACCCATGATGTTAATCAGGAAACATCCTTTTTTCCTTGTTTTTACAGATTGATTCCACAGAAGTCAAGGCATTAGGAAGTCTTTCAGAAAAACTGTTATAAGGGTTTGGCCAGTGCCAAAGGGTTAGTGCCATGTGAGGGTTCTTTGGGAGAGAATGTCTTAAAGCCCTCAAGTTTTTAAGGTGTTTTTTCCCTTCAGTGTGTCCTTGTGTAAGCCATGGTTTACATAGTCTCATTGCTCATTAAGTTAGACAGGTTCTTTTCCCTTTTCCAAACGTGTAGAGGTTTTACATTGTTATGCTCCCACAGTGTTCCATACAGGGATTGACTAGTGGTGAATAAAGAATTCCTGTATTTCAGGTCATAGAATATGGGAACAGCTACTATAGTCTGTCTTTGGAAAAATAATGCAAGTAGGGAATAGAACAACTGAAAAAAAATCCTGTAGTGACTCCTAAGAGTATTTGGAGAGTTTGAGGAAGTGCAAAGATTCCAGTGTCGTAAGTTTGTGGTATAAATGAACAGGGAACACATGTCATTCAGACTGGTTTAGCCTCAAGGGGCAGTACACTTTGGTATTTCTCCCTCCTGCACAAGCTAGCAGGATGAACATGTGCTGTCAGTAGCAATGGAATGACCTTTTTCTTTTCCCCTCCTCTTCCCCCCTGCTCCTACAGGATTGCCACGAGAAGATTCGTGTGCTTTCCCAGAAAGCAGCTGCTGTAGTGAAACAGGAAGGGGGTGATAATGACTTCATTGCCCGTGTCCGTGCTGATCCTTACTTCAGCCCTATCCATAAACAGCTTGAAACCCTGTTGGATCCCTCCTCCTTCACTGGACGTGCCCCTCAACAGGTAAAGTAGTGGAAAGTGGCTAGGGGTGTTACAGGTTGTAATGTGATGTGTTGTTTAATCCTGCATCCTCTTGTTTGCCAGAGAGCATACGTATTATGTACCTCTGTCCATACTATCGAGGCAGACACATTTCTCTCTTGTTTTCCTTGGTTTCCTTGTGGGCTTTGCATTTTTGATCCTGGATGTATCAGGCTGCCAAGTGTCTCTGTGCAAAAGAAACCCCAGAGAGACAAGCAGATCTGAATAGGGAGGAGAAGAGAACCCTTTCTTTTGCTAATTTTCTCTTTCCCGTCTTTTTTGAACAGGTGGCAAAGTTCCTGAAGGAGGAGGTTCGACCAGCGCTGATTCCATACCAAAGCAAGATGGGTGGGAAAATCGAGCTGGCACTTTAGGTATATTCTGCAAAGCAGTGTGGGTACAGGAAGATAATAAAAGCCTTACTGAACCAGGTCTGTTTACCGTGTCATGTTATTTTGGTTCTCAACAGTAAGTTTAACCCCCAGAGCTTACAGCCACCTTGATTCCAGATGGGCTTTTCATTCTTTGTCTGCTGTTTAATTAAGCCTCCATCTATTGTGCGCTGAGTTACTGAGAAACGGTTGATTGTGACAAGGTAATTTTATCACTGTACCTTCGATTGGCCCCTTGCAGAGCACTGCCAGCTGTTCATAGAGCAATGCCAGGTGCTGCCTGACATTCATGTATGACTGACTTGCTGAAGAGCAATGACTTGTTGACAAGCCCACTCCCATCTCCATCTTACTCATCTACTCTTAAACTTTCTCCACAAGTGTCTCAAAAGATGATAAAAGGTTGTCTTGGCTTTCGGAGTACTGCGATTTGGGGTGCAAACAGGCCAAAAAAATTAGGAATCATGAAAGGGAGAGGCCATGGAACTTCTTGGCTCATCAAACTGCTGGTCCTTCAGTGCTTCCTTCCTGGTTTAATACTGTCCCTGTGGCTCTGTAGCTTCTGAAAATCATCTTTACAGTTGTGGGTTAGGAACCAGCCATGGTGATTTACTTTTCCAGGTCCTTGGCTGTAGGTGCTTGATACTGAATGGCAGGTGGACTCTGGCATGTGAAAGTCATTCTCTACGGTAAGTAAGTTTTGTCTGATAAGGAAAGAAAAAAGATGTTGGAATTAATTGGATGGCAGAGAAATTCAAGAACTTTGGTCTTATTTCTGATCCTGAATGTTCTGGTTTGTAATGTTTGTGCTTTACTGTACATGCAATAGTGGACCAAACTCTTCTCCCTTTGCCTTAAACTGGAATGATTCCTTTACCTCTTCTTCCAGTGTTGTTACATCATTGCGTGTTTCTTTAGCTTCAGTGCCATAAAAAGCTCCCTCTTACCTCTGCATTCAGACTCTCAGAAACAGCATTATCAGAATTATTTGATTCTTTTTGAAGTGTGAATGCTAGAGAGAATGAAGAAAAGCAGAAGTAATTGAAAGAAGCTACCTGCTCTCCTTGAGACCATCATTGTTTAAAGAGGATTTCAAAATACAGTATGTTTTAATGAGGCTTGTCTATATCAAGTAGTCAGAAAAGTGAGAAGCTTCAGGCCATGATTTCCCCTCATCTGCCTAGATGGCTCTGGCTTTACCTTATCTCTAGACTGTGGCATTCAAAATGTCTCAAACGTTTGAGTTTTATGGTGTTTAAAACGTTTTGCCTGATTGTGCTATTAACATTTAATTAGCCATCTGTTTGAAAAGGATAACTCTAATTGAACACTGGTGATTTTCAAACTATTACTCAAATGGATAGCCAAGAAAGAAAACAGATAGACATGGCAGTCATTCTTTTTTTGGTCGTCTTTCCTCCTTTGTGGGATTAAAAAAAAACCCCCACAACCAACCCTGCGCAGAGGAGAGGAGGAACAGCTAACGTATCTTTTCCCAACATCTGGAAATAAATCTTTGTGCTGGGTAGACGCTGCCACCTGCGGGGTATTGGACTTGTTTTCCTGGGAAGTTTAAGAAGAATAACACAGGGAAAACACTACCTTAATGGAAAACATGATACATGGAGATCCTTCTGGAGGCTTTTACTCCTCTTTAGAAGAGCTTGGTTTGGGACCTCACTTTCTTTTTTCCAGCGTGGTTGGCAGAGGCAGCAGCCAGAGACGTAGTTCCCCCCTTGCCTTGGTCATTGGGAGTGGGTCATCACGACGGGCTTCAGAAGCAGCTCTTGACTAATTGGCGAGGCCAAATCACTCTTCCAGATTATTCTGTAATAATCTGGAATTACCTGTAGCCTGTGCCTGGGCTGGATGCCACCCGTGAAGCGGCAGTGGGTCTGTGCCACACTTGGAGGAGAAAATAACCTAGACCCGAATGATGGAAAAGAACCGACCAGCTCCTGCGGCTATGGGGGGGTGAGCGCCGCCTTCCCCAGCCCTTGCCCCCCGCCACCCCGCACCTTCGCGCCGCCTCCTCTGTGTTCGGGAAGCTGGAGAAGCCACCGCTGTTGCTCGACCCGTTGTCGCCGTGCCCGAGAGACCCCCCCCCCCGCCTTTTACCAGGTCCCCCTCCTCTCTCCGGGTACCGCCGGCCCCGCCGCGGCCTACAGCCC
>JAOXJK010000005.1:32716799-32779836 GCA_025774025.1 Xenus cinereus | reverse complement strand
CTTTTCCTCAGTAGTACTTTCCAGAAGATCCACCCCTAACCTATATTGGTGCCTGGGGTTCTTCCTCCCCAGGTGCACTGACCTTACATTTGCCCTTGTTGAAGATGCTCTTGTGATGGCACTCAGGAAATCACACATTTTGACGGCGCCTGAAGTCAGCCCCCCTGCCCGGGCTCAGTGGAGCTGCTCTGTCAGAGAGGGGCAGAGGGGCTGTCCTGGCCAGGCTGAGGTGCTGGATGGTGAACACACGGACGCGAAAGAGCCTTTTTCTCATGGTTTAGCTACATTTAAACTAAGTCTTTTGCCAGCGTGTCTCTGTGACCCAAATGTTTTTTTCACATCCAAAACCAGTTCATTGGTGCTAGCACGATGTCCCAGGAAGGCAAAGACTGGGGCACCACAACACAGCAGCTTTTGGGAAATATTTCCAGCTCCACAGCCAAAAGAGAGACCCCAGTGTCTTTGTTACCATCCCCACTGCCTGACAGTGTCTCCCCACTGTCTGGTCAGCAGTTCCTGGCCGTGAGATGATACTGATGCCAAAGGATTCAGAAAAGGATCAGAGATATGTGTGACTCCCCAAAATGCCCAGAACTCTAGTATTAACTTTAAAAAAAATTATATAATTAAAGCCCTCTTGCTCAGATCATACATGCAGCTTTCAGGTAAAGGGGAAGAGACCTGTGTGTGTTTTAGCCCCCGGCTGTTGCAGAGCGTGTGGGGAGGTTGGACACTGGGGATTTCCTTTGTTATGAATTAATGTATCTGCCCTGGCTTCTCCCACTCAGACACCTTGGATGTAGTCATTGACTTGCAGAACAAATTCCAAAGGTCTGTGGGGACTAGCATGATGCTAACAACCTAAAACCAATGTTGAGGTGAAGGGTTGGTTTCGAAGAACCAAAAAACCAAATGTTTTGGAGTGTTTAATATATGACCAAATACTAGGACAACTGGATGGCAAATTTCTTGGGTTTGGGGTTCAGTTCCTAGAGCCTAATTTTGATGGAGCTGTGGTGTCTGCCTAAAGAGCAACCTGTTGCACAGGTGGAATTTGAGCCAGAAGACTTCCTAAGGCTTTGGATTACAGGGCACCAGATGTTAAAGAACCACAGGTACCAGCTTGTAACACACTCACGCATCCGTGGAAATTCCTGTTCTTTGGCTTTTGAACTTATTGTGCTCAGTTCCAAGACCGCCTATGGAAACTGAGAGGGACAGTGCCCTGGGAGCAGAGAGGGAGGGACAGGTTATGGGTGGACTGTCTTAAGGGTGGGACAGAGACTCTCTTATCCCCTGAGAGCTACGAGCAGGAGAGAGTCTGGGAGACATTTGGAGCACGAGAAGGCAGTCGTGTCCCTGGAGTGCAGGACTGTGCTGGGCAGAGGCAAAGGGAAAGCTGGGCATGGAGTTGGAGGGGAGAACAGACAGCTTTCAGCGGGCTGTGGGCGCCAGGCTGCAAACACCTATGGGGGAAAATAACCAGAGGAAATTACCTTTTAGTGGCTAGCTTTCTATTGTAAATTCTTTGCTATGAGCTCTGTAATTGCTTTGGTTTCCATAACACACCTGACTTCTCACTACTTGACGTCATCCTAGAGCACTTTACCAAGGAGAGAGCAAAATTCCCAGACCTAAAGCAAACAGAGAAATAAAGTGATTCATTTACATTTCATCAGTGATTCCCCAGCAGGTGATGTGCAATGTGAATTCAGATTCACAAATACAAAAATTGTATTACATATATTAATTCTGTGTGTTAACGTAATTCTACATAGTGATTCTATGCACTAATGACTATAAAGATATATCCAAAATCATTTATTTTCTTGAGGTTGTCAAAGAAGACCATCTAACAAAACTAAAGTCTAGGCAGAAGGATGTGACCTCTACTTAGGAAAGGTTCACCCAGAGACTAAAATTCTTCAAGTCATGGCCATCTTGAAGCTTGTAGGGAAGGGATAAGAGAATGGAGTTTGAAAGAAAAAAACCCCTGTTTGTTAGTTTTATTAGGAAGGCATTTTAATGATAATTTTCCCCTCTGTTCTTTCACAGAGTGATAAGAATCTCTTTTCTTCTTGTTTCTTGGAGGGCACTGGAAGGCATCATGGGTCAGCTAGGCTGCCCTTTATCCTCTCCCATCCATCACGGTTCTGGCTGGTGATGGGTTCAAGGTGTTGCAGGTTTGAGATCCTAAGCAGTTCCTAATGCCTCCTCCGCTCTCTGAAGCCTGCCTTGTTTTTTCAGTAATCCAACCTTTCCCCTTCACCCACGAGAGAGTTTAAAGCATCTGCTACCACAGCTTTCTGAAGGGAATAAAGAAGCTGATAAAGAGTTTTCGTTGTGCTTTGATTTCCAGGGGAAATTTTCATCCTAGCAATAGTGGCATACTGATATATTTTTCTCACAGGATAAAAAGGAAGCATGAAAAATCCCAAGAAAATAACTTGTAGCTGGCTTCAGTGCTATTTTACTATCATAAAGGACAAATAGGGCACAATCATAAATGTGCCAAAGATTTTATTTTTCAGGGTCACAGATGGGGCATGGAAGCTAAATTCTACCTCGTGCAGCCCAACAACTTTAGTGTTCTGAATTGTCATATCAATAGAAACCAGGACTGACTGTACATTTAACTCGAGTTGTTTAGCTCAGTCCAAAGGGACTGAGAAGCAACCGAGAATGACACTGTCAGCATGTTGGCACCGAGGTTGTGAAGCAAACCCCAAGTTTTCCAAATGTTATGTCAAGACAATTTTTTCCTTCCCAACCATGCATTGCTGTAACAGCAGAGGCAGTCTGGTGTAGTAATAGTGCGAGGTGAGGGAGAGCTACCACAGGGGCACCTGGGAACCTTAGGGAGAGAATATCATCCCTAATTTGTTCGATGTTCAGCATCACACCCTTGCCATTATTTAACTTTACCTGATCTTCAGCGGGATAATTGGTGTTTAACATCTGTATTATACATCCTTCTTGAGAATGGTGTTGACAGTGCAGCCTCTGACACAGCCTGAATGGTAAATATGCTGTGGGGTGCCCTGCCCAAGATAGAAATCTCTGATCTTTCCTCCAGCCAGACTTGCCTGTTTCCTCTCGACCGAGGTGTAACTTCTGAGCGAGCTGCGAAACTGGGGGGTTGCTGCTGTAAATGTGAACAGACAGAAACGTGTAGATGTTAAGCAGGGAGAGCTTGCCAAATAGATGCTTATGACACTGCCTTGAACTTAATGACAGTGAGATTATAAACCCAAGTACCCCAGGCTGCACGGTAATTCTTTTGGGACCAAGCAGGGTACGTCCAGATCAGCCTGGTCCCAGGTCTCCATGGATTTTTATGAAAGTGTGGTTGAAGATTTTAAACGCAAACCATCGTAGGGACAATGATGTCAAAACTCTTCCCTGTTCCTCGAAACAATCCCTAGGCACCAGGCTGCCGATGGCCAGATCTGGCGGGGTCTGGGCCATGTGCTTGGAAAGGACATAAATCTCCCTCGCACCTTCGGAGCGCTCCTCCCGCTCCCAGGCTGCAAAGGGAGGTTTCTGCAGGATCCCTTTGTACAGAGTGTGCAAACAATGACATTTTTGTCTTGGTTTTCATTTCGTATTATTGCACCAGTTGTCCTGGATAAGATCATAAACTTGTCCTCACTGGTAATGTGCTTTCACAATGTCTGGAGGAGGTGGGAGGAGTTTAAAATTAATGCACCTCCTAGCGTGAAATTATTCATGGCTCAACACTTGTAATTACCAGGGCCAGTTTTAGGAAGCCCATAGTTATGAGGAATTTGATATTTTAAGACTTAAAACAAATGTTTTACAAGCTTTATCCTTTGCCCACTGCAGAATCCATTATGGTCTGGTAACACTGCAGTGTATGTGGAGCATCCCCAGCCGGTCCCATCAGCTGATCCCACCTGTCAGTCGTTCATCACCACCATTGCCCCTTGGATAATACAGTTCAGCTGGGGGGGGTCAGCCCAGCCATTGTGCTAATTCCCCACCAGAGCAGCGGCTCCTGCAGGCCCAAGGCATCCTGTGCAAAGTTCAAAGCTTTTGGAAAAAGTAATCAGATGAGACCAATTAGGGCCTGTCTGCCCACACTGACAACTGTGTCAGGAGAGCCGCCTGCCCCGCTCCCTGCTGGGCATGCCCTGGCCACATCGCTGCCCTGCTCAGGCCCCTCTCGCCATCCCAGGCTTCTTCTGACAGAACTCCATCCCAACGTCTCCTCTTTCCCATCAGTGCAGGAGCGGAATTTGGCCCCCGGTGCCATTTTATAGCAAAGAAGGGACTGGCTGTAGGCTGAATGGGGAACAGGGCTTAATTCAATATTTAATCCACGTTCTTAAATCATGTCTCATATTACCACCTTTTAATTCCCTTTGTTATTCCATGATTTGTTACGTGTTCTGGGGGACTCCCACACTCCTAAGTGCTTCTGCAGCTGAGTCAAAGTGATTCTGCTTTCACTGGAGACTAAAATACCAGGGACCTGCAGGGTTTGTGTGGGTGCGTTGTCTCACCAAGACTTGCAGGTTTGTGCCCCGTAGAGCAGGCAGCTGGCTGGGACAGTGCCCCAGCACCCCATGCTGCTGGGCCCTTCTTCCACCAAGTAGTGCTGCTCTGCTTCCCTCTCCCACCATATTGCTCAGGGAAAAGGGATTTGGAGTTCAGTTTGTATTAAGAAATTGTGGTGTTGCATCACTATCGGGTAAATAAATACTTTTGACCTTATTTGACAGTTAAAGGACGTGCACTTCACTTCGGATGTCCCCTTCACATTCTTCCTACACTTCCAAACCAGGAAATGTATGAGTGTCTGAAACCTGTCTATAAATGTTCCTAATTCAATTTTGAACTACGTGTTCCAGGTGACCTGTGCTTTTGGCAGTGGCTGAAAAAGGCCCCCAAACTGTTTGGCGTGTTGGAGGTCATTTGCTTCATGGTTGTGAGAGCAGAACAGTCAGAGCTACTGTTCCTACTTGAGTGTCTTGGGGTCTTTGAGGGAATCCAGCGAGTTAGAACAGAGGATTCCTCAGACTGCAATATTGTCACCAAAAAGAAAATCTGGTTGTATTTTGTTTTTTCCACTTACACATACAATGTAAGTTGTTACCAACTGACAGGATAGTTGATGGTTAGCGATTGCCATAGCATCCAAGAGGTCCTCCAAAGCATTCTTTGACATGTTCCTCTCATCTGGGCGTAACCATTCATAATATAATATAAAATGTGTGGGTTTAAGCATTTACACTCTCTTTAGAAGTCATTTATAGATGTGACCTTCCTATGAAACACAGCCAAAATGATCCAGTATTACAGCATCCCAAAGCAAGCCAGTGTTTATGGAAAAACCACATCTACTGACAAAGTCAAGCTTTTGAGGGCTGCATGTTTCTTCTGGCATGAGGAAGGAAGCGGAGCACAGTGCTCAGGCACTGCCAGCCTTCGCAAGAAAATATCTTGCTGTGGTTTTCAGTTAATGCTCAGTTTGCCACAAGTGTAGGACTCACACATGCTATATGATGTATCTGGGTATCACAGAGAAAAAAAATTATTAAAGCATATACTGATGAAAATTCAGAAAAATACAACAACGTACCAAGCCATTAGTTCCTTAATGAGCACAATAACGCCGCCTTTCACCAGGCTGTAAGTCCAGGGGCCAGGCTGCCAGAGAAGCATACACAAGGCATTAATATACACCACGGAAGGGAAGGAATTAAAAATGATTTAAGACAACGTGTCCTGCTCAGGCTGAGGTACTCTGAGGGCAGCCAAACAGCATCACTCAGAGATTTATGTTATTCTAGGAAGGACGACTCCTGGAAGCAGTGCATATGAGAACCACACGGGCAGACAAACACAGTCCCATCCAGACATTTTGAATTAATGCCATGGCCAAGTGTTTGGATTTTAAAATGCCTGTCCCAGTTTCAGGCTACCAGATGCCAACTCCCATCTTTCCAGGAGCAGACTTGACCCTTCGTAGGAGGACCTGTCAAGATCTCTGCTTTAATCATCCCAAATGGCCAAAAGAAAAATCAATCTATCATACTGAGAAAAAACTTTTGAGATCACCCCTCAAGAAGGATTGCAAATAATCCCTGTGCAAAGGCCCTGTAAAGTGATCTCTTTCAAAATCATATGTATGAAATTAGTTATAATCTGCATGGTAACAACCCAAATTTTCAGCTTGACATGCAAGGCACGATAAGGAGAATACAGATGGTTCTAAAGGGGGGGTTCTACATACCGTTTAATTTGGCCATATTGAGATCTTTGCTGCATCTCAAAGGCTGTCCCATGAAAACGTGCACAATAAATCGAGGGTGACTGTGTTTTTCTGGTAGGGCCTGACCCTATGCCCTTTGGAACTAGTGACTAATCTCTCACTAATTTTAGTGGTACAGGATCAGCACTTCATAATTTAGGGTCTAATTTTTGTTTGCATGAAGGTGCTTTTTCTTTCTCGGAGTCATGAACCCTAATGTCAAAAAAAAAGAGCCAGCAGCAGGGACTGTCAAGGAGCTTGTCTTTGCAAGCAGGTCGCCAGAGAGCTCTTTGATGCTCACTGATTCTTTTAATTTTATGTAATTTAATAAAAGCAAGGTTTTCATTAACATTCAGAGTGCTGCAGAGCGACAAGGGGCAGTGTGTTGGGGGGGTCTGGCTTAAATAGGGCACTTTGTGTGGAGGAATCACATAGTGGTGCCACAGGCAGCAAACAGCACAGCTCTGAGCTGGGGCTGGGGGCAGGCACAAGAGAAAATGAGAGGGCGTTCAAGAACAGGGATGCTGATGAGAAAGAAGGAATTTGGGGGACTATTCCACATGCACAAGGCATGTGGATCTCTAGACATAGAGGAGATTGTGGTCAGGCTGCCCAGTCCTGAGCTCCAGGCCCAGTTCTCTCCCAGCTCCTGTGCCACTGCAGACAGGAATGCCAAGGAGAGGAGAGCTCTGGCTGACGTGCACCTGCAGAGCCCAGCACCCTCTGCTCCTGGGCAATCACCCAGGGGAAGTGCACAGAAGCTAAATCATGAAGTTGCTCTTTCCCAAGTGCACAAAAGGACGATCTATGTTAAATAAATTCTTATCAGATAAAGCATAAAGACTGGGGACTTCAGAGGGAAAATCCACTTACTGGAAAAGGAAAAAAGACAACCTGTGAGAATAGGGCAATCTGTTAAGAATAGGACAAGTGAAAAGAACCTGTCCAGGAAAAATAAAATGCTATCAATTCTGTATAGAATATTATCAGAAAATTATAGTAACAGTGAGGGAGACTTCATAAAAGAGCTGATAAGATAAGTGGTCTATCTCCTCCACTATCTGACTGGAGCACCAGTGTTATGTTTTTGCTAATAACCTTATCTCTTGTGGTCTAACGTCTCTGATAAGAAGCAAAGCAAACGCCGTGTTTTCTCCTGTTATGTTTGCAGTAGGCGAGCAGCTTGCTAAGCTTGTTCCCTGGTCTTCCATGGACCTCAAAAGTGGGCATCTCCCCAAGAGGAATGGGGAGAGGCAGATGGCCAGCTGAGGATGGGCACGTGAGCAGGTCTTGGAGCACCTGAGGGCTTGTCCCTGCATCTGTCCCAGACCTGCTGGGTGACTTCAGGCAAGTCTGGCCCTCTCCTTGCGCCTGTATTCCCCTTTAGTCCCTAGCAGAGACAGTTTCTTCGGTGCCTGACAGAGTGGGACTGCGGTCTTGCAAATAATACATCAGAGGAACACTTGGGTATCAGAGGAGATCTTGTCCCACCAACTTGAGGGCCATGGGATAGTCAGGCAAGACTACTCCAGTCCTGTCTACCGTGACCTGTTCAGCAACTGGAAAAAGAACCCAAGAGTCCCGGTCCTGAGTCCCGCGTTCTTACAACGCTGGAAATATTTTGCTTACAACCCCGTTAATTAAAACTTTGCTAGTAGACACTTGAAGTAATGAAAACCAATACACACCTGCCAGGTCTAAAGACATTTTCTTCAGAGAAACTATTAGATCAACATACACTAAAACCTGGCCTGTAAATGTTTTGGCCCCAGGGCTTTTCTCATAGTACATTAAAAAAAAATGTCAACCCAAGTTAATCCTCCTTCTAACAGTTGGTAGATATGGTTTATCTGATTGAAACGACAGGACAAAGGGATTTTACTGACTTTATTTTCATTATCATTAAAGTAAATGTTTTCGCATCTCTGTAAAAAAAAGTTATTGGAAAGTTATCTTGTGCTGTGGAATAGAAATAGTCCCATGCAAATCTTGATTCAATATTATTATACACTACTGTAAATAGCATGGTGTTGATTCAGAGAGATCAGGGGAAGGCATATTTCAGTTAGTCTGTTCATTTGTCTCCAGTTCCTGCTGGGGCAGTTGAATTCCAGCTGCTGGCTCTGCTGGTTACACCCCCTTTCCCCAAGCCTGCAGGCTGTTAGGTCAAGCAGCACCACTAAGGACGTTCCATGTTCCTTGGAGGAGGCTGTTTCCTCCTGCCCCATGGTTTGAAATCCTACCTCCTACTGCAGAAAAATACAGATAATGAGACAGTGAAACTCATCTACCTTATTTGTAGTGGATTGATCATTGAGTTGGTCCTAAGCGTTCTTTGAGATAGGTACATTCATCCCCCTGCAGGAAGGGAAATTTTGCAGGTAGATGAAGTAAACTGCTCAAATCAACCTGTTCGCAGGAGCTCTGTTATGTGAGGAAAGTCCTGCACAGCACTGAGCTTGCTAAACAGTTGACCTTCCACACTTTGCCCTCATTAGGATAAAAGTATGTTACTAATGAAGAAGAGGCAAAATCCCATTCATTCCACAAATGGACGAACAAGGCAATGAGCAACTCTCTCAGGAGGAGCCTGTTCAAACTAGCCTTGTATTTGATTCCACCTTGGGGTGGTTGCCCACTGCCTTGTCTTGGCCTGGATGTCCCTGCTGGCACCGCTGCGCCCAGGGGTTAAGATTTTCATCCTCTCTTCCCATTAGCACTGGCCGGTGTTGAAAATACCTTCCAAGGCCTGACACATGGCTGTGTGATACGTCCCAGGGCAAAAGCCTGGCTTGTTTGGCAGTGAACACAGCACAGCAAGGTAAAACATGAAAAATGTTTGCATAAATCTCTGCAAACCACAGACATGGAGGGGAGAAATGGTCCCAGGCCTCCTTTTCGTAGCACTGCTTCTTGGCCCCATAAAAAGGGATCATTAACTAAAATCCCTTGGCCTCCCAGGCTTATCTCTCTCTGTAGGGCTGTATTTAGGAATAGAAATGGGATCTGGCAATTTTTAAAGATTCAGATTCCTTAATCATTCATGGTGGGAGAATGTCACTGAATGGGGATCCACACATAAGCCCCCAAGATGGGAAAATACAGGGAGCTTTTGGTTGCTAAGGAATAAATGAGGTTAAACAGTGCACATATCCTTTCCTCATGCAGTGCCTGTCTGGTGGGAATGAGGAGCCTGGAGTTTGGTATGCACTGGTTTGGTGTCTCTAGAAACATCTGGATGGCAAGGCAGGACTGTGACTTTGAATATTGTTCTACACATTTCTTGCTGCAAAGCCCTGTTTCCTCCCATCCTCTCATTCCTCTCCCCATGAAAATACCTCTCCCCATGACATGATGGAGGAATCCACCTTCCAGTGGGTTAAGAGATTTATTTCACAGCAGCTGTGACAGGGGTGTAGGTAGAACATACACGTGCCATTACAGGGCAACAGAGCCCAAAGAGCAGCTGCTCTGGACACGCAGTGGGGACGTGAGGGAGGGCAGTGATTTATCTGCCATCATCAGTGGAAAAAACCATGTACACACAGTCTGCCTCTCTTATTTTCCAGCTTTTCTGTAAAGGCTATTTCTTTCTCCCAGTCTCCTCCTTGCTTTTAGCCCATTGCAGTTGGGCTGTGTGGGATGTGAAGCCTTGCTCAGGTCTCCCTGACAAAGGCCAAGACGTTTAAATCCACTCGAGGTATTCAGATCCCCTGCTGTGGAAGGCAGCTTCCTTCCCATGCGGATCTGGATATCAAACACATGCAGTGCTATAGCAGGAACTTGGCCCGTTTTGAACCCAAATGTGCAGATCAGATTTCTGCTTAGAAATACTTAGACGCAGAGGAGGAAGCTAAAAATGGTGGTGTGGAAACAGGAGAAGCAATGCTACAACACAGCCATCCTTGGGGCCTTCTCCTCAGTTTCCTCTCGTAGGTTTGTCCCTCCCGTAGGTTGTTCTCTGTGTAATCTACAGCTGTCTGAGTCTAATGAGCTAAATGAGTGTACGAGCCCCGGTTGGGTGCCAGTTGGCTTAGCAGCTCCAGCTGCACACGGGGGAGCAGCCCCACGTCCCGGGGTGGCCGGGCCGTGTATGGAGGGTGGCACCAGCTGCACTCCGACTGTGGGAAAGATGTGTGGGGAGGGTGATGTGTGGGGCAGAGAGAGAGGGGCTCGTAGGACGAGCAGCTCTCTATTGTTCGTCTTCTTGGAGCCGTCATACCCCTCTATGCACAGAGAAATGAGGTTTAGGCTTTCTTTGCTACAGCCTTAGCTGATATGAAGCTGCTGAGTGAATGTTAGCTGTTTGCCAGGCTGGGGAAGAGGCTGGGGGCAGCGGCGTGGAATCCAAATGCAGGGTGAAATGAAAGAATGAAAGGCAGTTTCTGGGAAATGGCTTGAGGCTATGGCAGGGCTTTCACAAACTGCGATTTACTCTGCAACGGGGAAGTGTGTTTTGTGGCATTGCCTACATCTCTCTGGATGCAGAATATTCTGCACACAGACTGGTGAAGCTTTACTCAGCACAACCCAGTACACGGAGGGGGCTTACCCAGTAGCAGGAGTCAGATGGGAAAATGGAAAGTAGGTTTCATTATAGACCGAATGAAATGAGCTAGAACTAAGCTTTCCAGGGAGAGCAGGATCTGGTCTCCTTTCTTAGAAGGCATGGGTGCACCCAAGAGCAAGATGGCAAAACAGATTGGCATATGCTTATAGACAGATAGTGACATTAGACATGAAATACATTGCCAGTGCTCAAAACACTTGAAACAGAATCAACAAGCAATAGTATTAGTGATTGTAGAAGGGCTACACCTTCACCCTGTCATTTAAAATGCTACAAAAAGTAATTAGAGGGGGGCAAAAAAGGCTCATTAAAAAACTGGTTCTGTTTCCACATATTTTAAACATCTGTTCTTATTTGCAAAAATGGAATAATAACATTTTCAAATGTTTATGACAATGGGATTTATATCAAGAGCAAAGAGATTTTTCCACATGCCAACCATTCACAGGATCTGTGATGGTCCTTAAAATAACCAGAACTGAAGAGATCCTAATATTCCAGATAAGTTTTCATATCAGCAATCACTTTGCCTTAGTTAGGTCACATTTATAAGAACATGTAGGATTATCTTGTAACCTAAGAATATGGTGTATGTGGAAAAGTTACAGTTGGAGGTTTTTATTCCTGCCTCCCCCCTGCTGCAGTTCAGCTGACAACCACGCAGGCAGCTGATGGAGGGGAACGACGCTGGGTGTTCACACTGCACTCGAGAATATGAATTCCAACAAAAGACAAAAGGCTGGATATTGTTGTGTTTATTTTAGTGACTTTAGGGCTTTAGACATTATGTATAACCATCGCTACACAGGTAATGTTGTGTATGGATGAGGTTCTACATCCTCTGAAGAAGTTTCCTCCCCGATTATGATTTTCAGCCTGGCATCTTCACCAGGAAAAGTACCTGGGAAAAGCTGATGACAAGCTCACTGGCTTCAGCTCACTGTGCTCTTGGGTGTACGGTCCCACAGAGAGAAACAGGGGGGCATCAAGCAAAAATGGATGAAAAGCACTGGGTGGGGTTGATAAGTATAAATACACTGCAGCAGCTGCACCATCATCAAAATTAACCCACTTGGAGTAGCGTGTGTTCAGCAGCATCAGTAAGAGCAATCAGGAACAGATATAGGGAAACAAATTATCCAGTGGAAAGCCCAGTGGGAGGTAGAGTTAGTCTGGTCTGGGCTTGAGCAGATGGGTGAAGCTGGAGTTTCATCGGGGGAGAAGGAACCATGGTCATGACCCAAATGGCAGTGCTGGTTTAAGGTTAGGACAAGCAGGTGGATGTCTATCCTAAGAAAAGCCATGAGGAGCACAAAAGTTGGCTAATCATCACAAAATCTTTATTCTTTAACTCACTTTAAAATTAGCTACCTGCCAAATGTGACCTAGAGATTCCTCAATGTGCTTAGTAAGGAGAAGTTAAGATGGGAGGGTGGCAGAAACTCTCCTCATCTGTCATTGAAACCAGGCTGAAGCCAACTCCAAAGCCCGCCCAGCGATGGCTCTTCCACAGGCACCATTGCTGGAGCTCCAGAGGGGCTGGCTCCGGAGCTGTTTGATGGGAAGTGGTTTGGATGCTGAGTCAGCACTGTCACTTCTGGTAGCCCTAGGTTTTCCCTGGATGGTTCCTGTGGGCTGAACAGGACTTGTTTATCTGCTGCAGCCCAGCTCAGCCTGGCAGGATTGCAGGCAACATGAAAAATAAACAGGGGATTCTAGTGGCATGATGTCACCCAGACCGGCCTAAATGCCATAGAGCGGCTGCCAAGTTAGGTCACTTCAGCAAATACTTTGAATGGGTTTAAGAGACAGCAAGACATTTTTATGAGGAGAAAGGAGATTTGCAGATGCAAAGACAAAGCAAGGAGGTGCATTTGAGATAAACTTAAAGAGCCAGGCTCATTGGGCCAAGTGGCCGTTTCCTGCCTTGCAATTCTTTGCCTCCTCAGGTCTATTTACAGAGGAGAACGTGCTGTGGTCCAGTGCAGAGCCGGTGCTCTGAGACGCCTCTGCAGAGCACAGAGGGATCCTGCTCAAGAAAAACACTTTTCATGGAGGAGGTGGCTGAAAACGGTCAGTGGGACAGTTCAGATTCAGTCAAGGTTCCTCCTCAGATTAGATTTGGCTGTCTCATGGGTTATTTGAAAATGCCTCACTTTCTGCACCAGAGCGAATAAGGGCAAGCTGTTGGGCAGGGATAAACCACCAAACTAGTGAGCCCCTGGCAGAACCGTTCCTCCTGGGACATACCCAGCTGGCACTAGAGAGACGGCATTTCCTGGCATGGTGGAGAAAGAAATGATGGCACTAGCTCTTGTTCACTGTGGTAGGACTTGAAGCAGAAGTCTCAAGAGGTCCTTTCATGGGCCCTCTGTCCTGAACAGAGGAACAGCATGAAAATACTAGAGTCTTGTGGCAGAATCTGTTTCCAGAGGGATTTCTGGCCCAACCTTGCAGGCACAGGCAGCTCAGGTTTTCAGAGTTTTATGTCCCCCGTTCTCCAAATCTCTTGTGAACTGTCCCATCAGTAGTTTGCTATGTGGGAAGAATTCAAAGCCATTTTCCCCCAGGAGCTGACCCAGCTGGGTGGTCGGTCTGTTCTGACACTGTTACAGGTTCTGTTGTCCATTTTTAAGAAAAATTGTTTCTTCTGCTCTTTGAAAAATAATGAAAAATTTGTCTCATGTCAGAGTAGAGGTCACATCTTGGAACAGCTCCTCCAGCACCAACAGAAAAGGACACACGTACACACACAGAGAAAACAATTCATCCTGCAACTTCCATGAACTTTCTAACTTTAAGCTCCTTTATCTTCTGAGCATGTGTCTCCAAGGCAACTACTCAACTACCACCAGTTTTCCAACATGCTGCATTTCACATAGTCTATCTTTTTTCCTAATGTTTTGGTTTAGATCCTTTCCTAAATACCTTGGAACTATTTAAAGGAAAAAAGAGTAAACAAAAAGAAAATAACTGTGCTGTGTTTTTAGCAAAGGAGCAGTACTGACCTACATGACAGGGCTGAGATATCCCAAATCTCTGCTCTCACACAACTCCTGGAAGCTCCATTATCTTTGCGTTGTTCACCATGTTTTTAGAATTTTGCATCTGATGATTTGGGAAATAAAATCATGTTCTAATGCCAGCTAATAGTAATTTTAATTGAATGTTCAAAGTCCATAATGTAACAAATATTATCACTTAGGGAAGCTGTGTTTAAGAAAACCCTAATTTGGAATCAGTACCTAAGGAGAGCAGTTTGGGAAGTGGCAGTGTGTTAGGGCAAACAGATTGTGGAGACACAGGGGCTGAGTCTCCCGTGATGCTGAGCAGCATCTCTCACTGCTACATATGTGAAATGCAGGTGTTTGTCTGTAAAATAGGGAGGATTTTGTGTGTTATTACCATTAAACTAGGATTGCATTGTAAAGCTGGGGTGTGACTGCAGTCATCTTTCTCTTCTTCATAAAGAGAAAAAAAAGCACTTAAAACAAGGGAAAAGCTTCATCTAGGCACAGTGGATATAAACTTTATGTTCTGTAACTAGCTATTTAACCCCTGCAACCTTATCTATCTGGAGACCAGTTCACATAGTATCCATGAAGTGAAGGCTTCAGGCAAATGCTTTGCCGAGTGTCTGGGCAGACTCCCAGATGTGCACAAAGCATCACGAGACACACACAGGCACAGAGAGCAGAAATGGATTTGTAGAGAAAGGGACAGATGTGTCAAGTCCCAGCCTGGGACGAAGGACCTCTTGTAAACATCGTTTCCTTTTGTAAGAATAGAGACCCTTTTTATTACACTTACTAACAAATGTTCCCTAATGACTGTGTCCAGAGGAGTTTGATAGGGAGGTAAAGGCAGACATTTGAATTTTCATCATTTTTCATTCTCCCATATGTTCTTGCTTGGGCTTTTCCAACCATCACAAATCCTCCTTTGTAGATCTGATGAAGACAGAGCACCCATTAGCTGAAACCCAAAGAGGATTTTTGATCACAGAGACTGGTTTTTGTTCCTTGCAAAAGAAAAACGATGGCTGATTATCTGCATCTCTTGTTCACATTTCACTAATGTGAATAACTGAAGCAAAATCCCCTCTTTCACCTGACTTTGCAAGCTCCTGTGTGCTGGTGGTGGTGGTTTCACAGGGTAACAACCCCCAGGGAAGAAGGAAGTTACTGGTGTTCTTGGGAAAATTTCAGTAGGGGAACGTACTGCAAACTGGGGTGAGGGTTAGTGGTGGGGTACAACCGCTGCTGCTGCCAGGCTGGCTGCAGAGGCACCCGGACAGAGAGGGACGGAGGGACAGAGCCCTTTGCTGCCCTTTGAAGCCACCTAGTCTCCACAGTTGGTCGTGCCCGTGAAGGAGAAGCTGTAGCCAGATGCAGCTGGGGAAGCGCGTCCCTCAGGAGTCACTTGTGTTTCTGCTCTCAGGGAGACTGGGGCTCAGCCCTTGCGCTGTTGTCCTAGAGCCATGAGCGGAGCTGCTGCTTCTGGGTGGCAGAAGGGCATTTGCTCAGACATCTCTTCATCGTGTGACTCGCCAACGGGCTGGTGGGATTTTTGGCACATGCTGGCAGTGTGCTCTTCTCTTTGCTTTCACTCGGACTGATTTTTGCTACGTGTGGGCAGGTGGTTTTGCGATCTGAAAAGATCTATATTCAGCTCAGGTTTGTCCTGCAGACACTTAGTTAGCTGGAATGCAGGAGGCAGATTCCTCCCAGTTGCCAGCAAGCCCTTCTCAGGGAATAACATTTGATGGGCTGCCTTTACTGGTGGCCACTGCCCTGATCAGTGACTGGGAGTCACCACCAGCAGCAGCTTTTGCAGCACTGTGTGCAGAGAAGCATGGCAGAAACCCCAGCAAGCTGAGCCCGACCAGCATATAAACCAGATCCCTTTACAAATGGGAAGAAGTCATAAAATCTGCTGTGAAACCTTAGTCCTGGCTTCAGCTGTTAGGGACTTTAATGGCAAAAGTGCCCTGTCTTTATTCTAGGAGCCCTTTACTCCATTGTCTAATTCCCCAGGGGACCCGGGAGCAGATTGATCCCACAGTAGCACTTTAACTAGTAGCAGAGCAATAAAAAGGGGGGAAGGAATAAGAAAAAAATCCCATGTGCTAAACAGCAGCCACTCTGCGTCTGGCTTTCAGCACAGGCAGGTGCTTATGGGGTTTTCAGATCCCCTGTACGGGAGCACTGCAGTAATGCTCCTCGCGGGATGTGCAGAGCCCTCAGCCAAAGGAGGATCTGCCTCTACCTGTAGAGAGGAAAATAATTCCTACTCCCCAGTGACAAGCCAAAATTCTTCACAAGTATGTGCTAGGAATTAAAGGCCCAGCCCTATTAAGAGCAATAAATTTGTACCAGGGATGTTCTTGGCGCAATAGCGAGAGTAAATTGACACTTTCTGGCGCTGTAGACTCCTGCCAAAGGGTGGGAAGAAGTAACCCAGGTAATAGTAAAGTGATCTCAAAGGGGCTTTTTCTGCAGCCTGGCTTTCGGAATGAAAGCCAAATTCTAGCCTTGCGTGAGTCTCTCCAGAGTTTCTTGAAGCTAAAATACCGTGTTTCATTTATTGCAAGCTGATCAGAAATGTTTCTTGACCCAACATCAACACCCTTAGAAAGGAAAAGAGAAGCAAGGATCAAAGCGCTGGAAGAGAGAGCGAGCGGCCGAGCGCTCTGCACGGAGCAGCCGGGCGAGAGAGCCCTTCTGTCACCTATGGGGGGTTGATCCCCTCAGAACCTGCAAAGACAGTGTCAAGCCCTCAGACTGGGGAGCAGGTCCACTTCAGCTGATATATTTACACTACATTAAGACCCCTGAGTGCCAGCCGGGAGGTGTGCTCTGGCCACAGCTGCTTGGGAAAATAAAGAGGTGCCTACTAGTAGTGTGGGACTCCCTGCACCCTCCTCATCTCCTCGCGCTGGGAGAAATGTCTCCACAGTGCTGCACGTGCCTCGTATTAATCTCCTGCTGTTTTGAGAAGGAGCTGTTCAAATATTTTGCTGGGAGCAGTTTTGCGGGTGTGAAATCACACAGTTTGAGGAAGGTGGCAGGGTGCTGAAGGCTGAGTGATGGACCAACCTGCTGACAAGGGACCGGAGGGGGACTGACGGGTCCTGCAGCCTGTGTGGGGCTGGCGAGCAGCAAGAGGGGTGAGCATCAGCATCCGCATGCGGAGCAGGGGGTTTGGAAGAGGCACTCCCTGGCCCCTGCTTTCTCCAGTGTTTAGACTCCTTCTTCCAGAAGGCTGAGACTCCTGAAAGCCCAGCAGCTGAAGGGCAGACCCTGGCTCTGCCTTGAGAGTTTTGCAGCTCCAAGGTACTGCAAAGGGGCCTTTGGCTCTGCAAAGGAGGTGGCTGGAAGGGATGGAGAGAAGCTTTGAGTCTGGGGCAGCACCCTCTGTGTCCAACAGTGCCAGCCCCAGCCCAAGGGGACACACAGGGTGCTCGGTGCACCCCAAGGGGGACATGGGCTCTCACCCTGTTGACTGGTGCGTCAGGGTATGCTTCCTCCTCAGAGGCTTGCCCAGAAGTGCTGGTGAAGGGGAAGGCAAGTGAGGGGCTCCCACTGTGGGAAACAAGCTGCTGCTGCTCCTCGGACTGCGTCAGCGAGAGCTGGAGCTGTAAGTGGTGCTGCCTGGTGACCCTGAGTGCCGCCTTCAAGGGTGGGATCTGGCATCTCTCTTGAGGCTGCCAGGGAGTCAGTGGCTTTGTTCTCTCTCCCTGTTTTCTGTCTGGGGCTAGGTGTAGCATCAACTTCTCATAGCTATCCTCAGTGGGTTTCTTTGCTCAGAGCTGAGAGCACTACAAACTCTTTCCATGCACGAAAAATCATTTCATGGCTCATGAAAAAACAGAATTTTAATGAGATAAAAGCGCTCTGTGAAAATCCTGTGGACAGGAGCCAGCAGTTCCCGAGGGATAAAGATGCCTTTTCTACTTCTCTGCCTGCCCATGTGCTTGCTTTTACAATTATTTATAAATAAGTTCCTGAGCCGATGGAACCAGTTTTTGCGTATACTACATAACATTACAGATAGTTATCGAGACTCTAATGGGCTCAGTCTCCTGTGCAGGAGATGGAAGATGAGGTTCATTCCAAAGGGAGCTGTTTGTGTCAGCTTGAGCAGGTCAGGCCTCATGTACCAAGCCGGGACAAATGGGGGACGGGGAGTCTGGTGCTCTGGGCAAAGGACAGTTAGAGCAGAGCAGCCTCGCTGTGCTCGAGCAGGGCCTACTCCGTGCCTGTAAGCAGCACCGTGCCTCTTGCCGTGACCTTGCCTGACCCAAATGCATCAGCTTTGAGACCCGTATTTACTTTCTCTCCACTCCCGGTGACATGAGCACTGCTGCACAAGCTTCAAAGTCATGCATATAAGAAAAGTCCCGTGCCAGCTTTCATACACATCTGTGTCATCTTCATTCTGAATTCAGTTAAGGCTTTCCTTATGCCCCAGGAGAAGAACAGGCTCTTTAGGATCTGCCCAGCACTCTCCTGCGCACTGGGGCCTGTGAAACAGGGTGGTTTGGTAGGCAAGGTCTGGCTCTTCACCTGTGGATCTCAGAGTAAAACTACCTGGAAACACGAGGGTCTTCCAAGTCACAGGTCTGGTTCTCAGTCTCCCCACACCTTGACCCTCGTTGCTTTGTGTAGAAGGCAGAGCCATGGTATCAGTTACACCTTGGGATGAGCTGGTCAGGAAACAGCTGCTGTGAAGGTATCTCACTGGGGTTTGGCATTCAGTGGGTGTGCAAAGCTTTCCCACACCCGCGGAGATGCCATGTACTACAGGAAGAGCACTAAACGGGAGTATCTAAAGTGTGGCATCACCCCACAGCCCTCCACCTCCACCTGCAGCCATCTCTGCACCCTCCCAGGGCTCCCACAGAATCCCGGCCGGGGTCGGTTACACACTGCATACCTGCCACATGCCAAATCATAGCGCTTTGCCACTTACACCTGTGTCTGACCAACACGTACGCAGCGTGTAACCCACACTGGGGCTTACGTCACCTCTGAATTTTCTCTATGGTGTCAAATGTATTCAATTTATCATCTACTATCTGTGGAGCAGACAGGAGCAAGGGGGGAACCCACAACTCTCTTCCTGGTGGGAGAAGAGTCTCTGCCACAGGAGCAACAGGAATGCAAAGCATTCCTGATCCTGCCATAGAGCTCTGCAGAGCCTTGCCAGGATTCGCTCGGCTCCCCTGTGCAGGGACAGAAGGTGCTGCCTTTCCCAGGAGGCCAGCACCATCCAGGACCCTCGAGGCTGGGTCATGGATGCTGGAGGGACTCCCAGCTCTGCTGCACTGTGCAGGGATTTGCTCTCCTCTTCCAGGGTGGACAAGACACATCCTGTCCTCCTGACTCCACAAGAGGCACCTGTATGACCGAGAGATCACATCTCACTCTGAGGGCTGAGCCCAGACTTCCCTGGGAGGCTCTTTGTGAAAATAGTTGCTTTCTTTAGCCACACATAACTTGATGCATGGGAGAGAGGGAGGTGGGGTGACCGTACCGAGCAGCCTCCATCCTCCTGTGCTGACTGGGACCTTAATCTTCACCGCTTTATGTGACTTCCTTCTCCTTTCTCGTTTGCTTCGCTGGTGTGACTTTACCTTCTGTCTGAGCAAATATCACAGAGAAATCTCTTGTAAACAGGGGGACATGACGTCTTTACAAGCTGACTTCAAGATGCATGCTTTGATGTTTGCTTTGGGGTCCCCAGACAAACTAGAGAACAGGCGCATTTCCCCAGGCTGTGCCCCTGGAGGAGCCATGCTCTGTAGAACCTGGCCCGGGCTGGGCAAGTTCAGGCACTGGTGTTATATCGGCCCAGACCCTTCAGTTTTCCAGTAAAGGCTGCACAGGGGAAAGCACCCTGGGCTCTCCAGGCTGTGTTCCTAGAAGCCCCACAGCTCTGTGTCTGTGTGTGGGTGAACCAGCCTGTCCACCACCGCTCCCTGCTGCAGCTTTTCACCTAGACAGGTTCCTCAGTCTGGCTGCAAACCCCTTGTGCAGAAGAGTCTCTGATGCCACAAAGCACTTTGTGGGCATCTTGTTACTTGAATGGGGGAGAAGGGTAATTTATCAAGTAGAAAATAGGCTTGGCATCCTGGACTCCTAGTTCGTTTCCCTGGCCAGTCAACAGGTGACAGGTTACTGCTGTGACACCACTTCCCTCTTGGAAGTGCTATGGGGCTGTAATGAAAAATTACACTTGTTAGATGTGGTTGCCCAAAGTGGACTTGAAGCTCGGATACTGTTGCCCAGCCAAGCACTAGCCTTACAGCTCCTCTGCCAACACATTTCCAAGAGTGGCTGTTTCTACCAGCCATAGCTTTTCAGGACACTGGTCCTGGCTTCCCTGCAAGTCTTCCTGTCTCTGCTCCATCATGGGACTTAATGGTCAAATAATATTTAAAAGACTTAAAAAACAGATACTTTCATAGTGTGGATAATGATAGAGGGGTTAGTGAGGAGCAGTGACAACACGCTGGACCAGGACTGCTGTGTGCTCTGGAACATCTTTCCCTGGCTCTCTGCTCAGCTGCCTCCCTTGCTCTTCATCCGTCCGCCCTGGGTAGGGGTGGACCAGTTCCTATGAGGAGACTGTATAATCCCAGTGTTGTGACATACAGACTTTCTGTGGGGCCTCAAAGCGTTACCAAAGTAAAGAACCTTCAGTGTTATTTATGCTATTTATTAGGCATGTATGTAAACCACCGGCAGTGGCACTGGTTGTTTCTAGAGTGCATACAGGACAAATAAACAGCTGTGGGGCCTGCCAGTCCAGGGCCTACAGTGCCTTCAAAGACCAAATACCTTCAGCAAGGCTTGCAGAAGGAGAAACCGTTCCTTTGTCACCAATGTCATAACTCAGCGCAGTTGATTTATTGCTTCCTGAGTCCCTCTCCCCAGTCCCACAGCGTTACCGTCGGCTGGTCGTGGTGTGCGCTCTCCGGGAGGGTGACTTAAACCAGGGCCGGCTCCTGTCATCTGCCTCAAAAGGAACGAGGTCGGGTTTTATTAGAAACAGCATGCGGACAGTCTGAGCAAAAGCAGCATTAGGAGCCCAGCTCTGGTGCTGCCGACAGGAGGACGGGGCGCGCGGCGGTGCCTGGCACACTCTCACCGGCTCTGGCTGAGCCGGGCAGGACATGGCTCAGAGCCGTGGGTTCAGGGCTCAGACTGGGATTGCTGATGCTCAGCATCATGGGTGAGTGGGGAGAGAGAGGCAGCCAAACACGGAATGGATCAAAATTTTACATTAATCTTCTTTAGTGGAAAACAGAGTTTTTCCTTTTACATGGAAATCCCCAGAGGCAACGTAATTTTAATTTTTTTCACCATCATAATTTCCCTTAAAAAGTATCTGCCCCTCTCCCATCACTAGAAAGAAATTAATTTTTTAAAAAATCAAAGAAAGATTTTAAAGAAAACAGTATTTTTTCTTAGGCAGCAAATCAACTTCCTAACAACTTCTAAACCAGATACTTTATAAAGCCACATTTTTCCTCCCGATACAGAGTACATAACACACACCTGTGTGACAGCACCAGTGGCTTTATGTGTGGGGGTGACACTCAGTGCAAACGCAAGTCGAAAGCTCATCTCTAGCAGCAGAGCTGACAGCTTACTGATGTGTATTGATCTCACTCTCGCTAGGGTTTGTCCTTAAATTTCTTTTCTCGGAGCAGACAGATTTTCCTATTGGGTGTGGAATGTGTGTTTATTGGTCCTGCTGCCCCAGGGACTTTCATTTTGGCAGGGAAAGCAAAGAGACGCCAGCAGACAAGAGAGGGTCTACAACCACTCCTGGTGGGTTTGGAGGGATGAGCAGCATAGTTAGCAAAGTTAAATGGATTTATATGACACGGTTGTCTGTGATTGCAGGGGACTAGACTCAACACGCAGATGATCTTTCCAGGCCTGGTTGCCAACCTGGGCATGTCACTCGGGTTTGGCTGTAAATGCAGCCTGGAGAGCCCCTCTCCACGCTAGTGTCTGCCACCAACCTGCTCGGGCAAGTCTCTTCCCTGCTCAGAGATGCTCCAAGAGGAAGTTATATTGGCTTCAGTTGAACTTTCTTTTTATAAACTAGTGTGAGCTGCTGCGTTGACAGCTCTGTTTCAGCATATTTCACTGTGACCTGTCTCCCAGGGACATCCAAGCAAGGGGCTGGGCCACTCTGACCTGTAAAGTGGTACCTCGGGTTAAAGCGGTGATGGTGGAGACAAACTCCTCAAAGCCAAATCTTCTCCACCTCAAAGGCATCCGCTGAGCTGAGCCGTCGTGTATGGGGCAACTCCCAGTGAGGCTTTGCCAGGCTGAGGCTTTCTCTAAACAGCTATTTTTAGGGTTGATACTATAAATCCCAGTCTCTCCCTCTTGCTGATGCTTCTTATCTCCTTAAATCATGCATAGTAGCAGCTGCTTGGCTCTACCTCTGACTTCTCCCTCCAAAGGGAAGGGAAACTATTTTGAAATGTAATCCTTTTCCTCTTTTTTTGGCTGGGAAAGACCTGACCTGCAAAATGTGGGCCACTGAGTAACACCGCCTTTCTGGTACCTTAGAACTCTGGCCCTGCCATGGGACGAGAGGGAGGATGGTGAGTTGTGCCACCCCTGGTGGGTCCCTGCAGAGTGCAGTCGAGGCAGTGCTTGTCTGGGCACTGCCAGCCCTGCAGAGCCCTGAGCATGTGGTGGCAGGATAATGACAGGAGGCAGCATTTTACCAGGTTTTCAAGTCTGCTGAACGCGAGCAGGCTCCTCAGCTAGGACATGCTGTCCCACCACCTTGCATGGTGACTGGTTGGCTGCTCCACCAGCGTGCACGGAGGATGCTCGCTGCGCTGCCCAGCCTTGACTTCCTCCCCCCTCTGCCCTCCCGGCGGCCCAGGACAGTGCCAGCTCTCAGCACAGGGACCCTCAGGCCAGGCTGGGAAGGTCTGGTTGTGACTGTTGAGGTTTGGAGAGGTTCTGGGCTTTTGGAGGATTCCCAACACACCTCAGAGCTTGGCCTGCTGCATCAAGCCCACTGCGTCACTCCGGATGTCGAGGCGGGTGCTCAGGTGTTGGGCCACCGTGGCTTGTTCCTTTTGGTGTCAAATTATTTATGATTCAGGTGTTGCCGTGACCACACTTCCCATTAAAAACCTGGGCAAGTGACCCAGCTTGTCTTCCACCAAAGCACCTGGCAAAACTCCCACCCGCCTGTCTTTCGCCAGCGACCCACGTGCCGACAGCGCGACTTGCCATCAGCCCCTTCCTCACAGTCCGGGGCCCTGGCTCAGGGGCTAGTGGCTTGCAAGGGTGGCTAGCGTGGCTTGCAGTGCCTGGTAGACTGGGAGAAGAGAGCACGGGGTTGCTCTCACAGCGTTCTCGGGAAGGGGTCTGTGTGCCTCTGAACGCCTGTGTGGGGCTGGCATTCGGGCTGGCCGGGGTACGGCTGTGGGTGGGGGTACGGGTGCATTTTTGCAGCTCCCTCTGCTACTGTTTGTTCAGCTAACACAGTTGCTTTCATTCAAGAGCTAAATCACAAGGGGATAATTTGCAAATAGCAACTGTATGTTAAATACTAATTTGTATGTACATGTTTGGGTTGCTTTCCAAAGTCCATTTATCATCTCAGTCCCACTGCATCTGCTGCTACGAGGCTTTCTGCCAACTCAGCAGAATGGGAACTCCAACTAACCCTGCTCACACTTGTCTTGCTCCCAGCACCTCCGGATGAGAACTGAGCATGGCTGGGTCTGCCATGTGATGAGCCATGCCAGTGCTCGGAGTGTGTTAGGGTTTCCATCCAACAGAAAATGCTAAACACATACAGTTTACCTGGGCTTGCTGGAATCTGTACCCAGCTCCTGTTGTCACTGTTCTAAACTTGGAGAAACAGCCCAGAAAGTTTAGCTGGTAGAAACCATGAACATCTCAGGACCCTTGGTATGAATTTTGCATGTACAGAGGAGGCTGATGGGAGACCCTCAGCCTGTGCCAGTCTCTCAGCTTGTGGATTTGCAGTTCTGCTTCTTCCCACCAGAGCTCCCACCAAAAAGCCCAAGGCTGTGTTGTACACAGCGCAAGCCCGGAGAGCTGAGGGACTGTCATATCTGGACCAATATCTAATCTGGTCAGGTCTAAAACTAACCATGAGAAACAACAGCCCTGCTATAAAACAGATGCAGGCAAATTTACTACTATTTCCTACAAACTGTTTAGGATCAAATCAAAACAGTCCCCGCTGCCTGTGGGCGTGCAGGTGGTGAAATCGCCGGCACCACCAGTTGCACAAAGCAGATCAATACAGCTGAGCCCAGAGCCCATTTTCAGGGGAGACTGGCATTGTATGTGAACTGGAATTTCCTGTAAACCAAGTGCCTCTGCAATAGAAAGAAATGTCCAGGAAACAGCTGCGTACATGCAAAGCACTTTTACTACTTGCCTTATGTTTTCCTCAGCATCACATTTTCATAATTTTTTTTAAAATGCTTAAATCCTGTGCAAACAACCTTTTTCTCACCAGCTTCCTGTATGACAGTAGCCAAGAGAAACAGCTTCATTTGGGGTGATCCATTTAAGCCACACACCATATTGTCTGGGAATATGGGGACCAGGGATTATTCAGTGGAGGCTGAAAAATGTTAATATTTTAACAGCCACAGAGTAAACAGATAAAGCGGAAACCACTTTATATTTTTCTGAAATGTTAATAATGGGCTGATAATCTCCAAAGCCTGCATATTTCCTGTGATTCAAAAGGGACTGCATGTACTCCACATTCGCAGTATGGACCTGGCACTAGTTACTCGCCCTCTCCAAGAAAGGATTATCGTTGGGCTGGATGAGAACATGGCACAGAAACCAAAAAGCTGCTTTCTGCAGCTTCTTAATGGAAATTGGAGAGTCACAGGGAAGAGCAGACAAGGCGACTGGCAGCCCTGGATACCTGCCTGGAGCCTGACCCACACGTCTCCTTAGACCTGGGGCCCAGCAGCACTAGTTTGAATCCTGGACAGACCCATAAGTGGCTTGGCACCTGTGTAAAGGTTATCTTTAATTATCTTTAATTTTTGAGTTGTGGAAGGACTTGAAGATTTGGGTCAATCCTGAGTTATTAGAATGAGATTCACAATGAGGCATCCCACCACACATCTGCTGCAGGACGGCTTTGTGTCTTCCTCCTTGGCCCTAAGGCCACTCCAGGAGCCTGCAGCAGAGGCCCCGTGCCCTGCTGGGCTGGAGCCAGCAGCCCCGCTCTGGTGTGACTGGGGCTTGCGTCCCACAATCAGCCCAGACAGGGAGGCTGGTCCCTGCCCACGTGAGGAGGCAGAAAATGCACAAATACCATCATCTGAATCTGGAGAGCACTTGCATGGGGAGGACAAAGCTGCAGGTCACCTTTGCCTTGTGCTTAATGATGCTTGGTCTCCAGTTCCAACATTCTAGCTCCCGACAGGTCAAATGAGACTTTTGCCAAACATCAGTGATTATAAGACAATGTACTTTTTGATATATCTCCTAAGGAGGCTCGTGTTGGTGCTTATTCACTGCATGCTGGTCTGAGGGCAGAAACATCAGATGTGACTCTCCATACCAGGAATTATTTCCATTTTAGATTATATCAGGTCTCTGCAAATTTATTCAGCTCTTATATCCAGAGTGATTGTATTGAAATAGAAATCAAAATCTTGTATTTTGTCTACATATATCATTTCTCTGGCTTTGTATCTGGGAACCTTGATGCTTCTCTGGCAGAAGTTGAAAGTTTCTGCCATTTACAGACCTGTGCGAAAACTGACAGGTATAAAATTCCTTACTTGTGCCAACTTAATGCCATTTTTCTTTTGCAATCAAGGATCTAAACACACACACATATTTTCTATAGCTATTGCCAAAGCCTGGGGGGGTGTTGCAGTCTCCCCTTTCTCCAGAGTTTCAATGAGACGCGGTGTTTTTTTGACAAAGGGTAATGTCATACTGAAAGACTAGAGCCTGAGCAGAACAAACCCTGCAGCCCTAACTGGCAGCACACGCTGACCCTGCTCTCGGGTGAGACTCTTCCTCAGGTCTCTGCACGCACATCCCTCTATCTTTATTCAGGATGTACCCATTGCCAAGTGCAACAGATAATAACTACTCGTCACTGTATTGATGGCTCTTCCTCCAAACCACAGCTAGATACGCCTCTTCCACTTTCAACAACAGAAACAAAGGAGACTTAACCCTAATTTGTTGGTATATATGAAGCGAATAATATTCCCTGGAGATCACAGTCACCGTGATTCCTTTTTTTCTGTTCAAATTGAAATAACTCAAATATAAAACTTAGGGAGTTTTCCCATGTCCTTTCTTTTAATTAAAACTCAGTATTTTCCCAATTATATTTAGGTTTTGTTATACAGTGGGTACATATTAAATTTAAAATAATTTAAATGAAGTTTATAAAATACTGGGCAATTTTTTATATTACTCACTGAAACTTCATTTGTAACCAGTGTTTCATAGGTCTTCCCAGAAAAAGTCTTTTGAATATTACCTTCTTCTTGTTGCTGCGTTTTCAATGCAAGTTGTGTATGAACGGGAAGGGCAGGAGCCCCAGAGCTCCATTGCCTCTTTGCTGCTGATGGATGGAGAGGTCCCTCCAGCACCACTCAGAGGTTCATAGCTTTGATAGGGAACACTTGCAGCAGACGCACAGCCCACAGGCATATCCTGGGCATTGAAGCAGGGCAGACACACAAGCTGGTGTTCATGGTCACAGCTCCTCTGTGTTGGCCTCCAGCATCTAATCTCGGAAGAGTTTGCCTTACACCAGTTCACTCCTGCAGATATCACCCACCCAAGAGCAGAGGAGCTGTATCTGTGTGTGAGAGGTGCTATATTCTTCCACGTTGAGCCCAGTGAGCCTCAGATTCTTGCATATGTCCCTGGTCCTCACTGCCCACCCTCAGCTCCAATCCAGCCTGCCCAAAGCCCTAGTGTCAGGAAGGGAACTCCTCCAAGAGGAGCTCAGGCTGCCACACCAGCCCTGGGGAGAAGGGGAGGTGGTTGAAAACACACGGGCTCTGTTGCAGCATTGGCCCCAGGCACCTCTTCCAGGGAGCTGTGCGTGCAAAGGGGATGCCTGATGGGATTCCCAGATGTTCTGGCTCCCACTCTTGCCCATGGTTTCAAGTAAACACTTTGGTACCACTTCCCTTTTCAATTCCTGTTTCCTTTTGCAGGCACATGGGCAAAACGAACTCACATTCCTGAGTCAAATGGGCCAACACAGCCAAACTGGTTGTGCCTTAACATACTGTTTTCTATTCTTTCCCTTTTCTTTTTTTTTTTTTTTTCTTTTCCTTTTGCATGTGTGGTGTTGTTTCCACAGCAATGACTAAATATTGACTTGCAACATTCACCAAGCAAGAAAAACAAGCACGTGAATAAATAGGAGCTGAAACAGAGGGCTCCCCGGTGGGAGGGCTCCTGGGTCTGCTCCACACCAGATGGCAGCAAGAAAGCACCTGCCACCCACCACCCCTACCTGGGCCATGGGACTGCACAGGCTGGCAATCCACAGCACTCAAACCTGGCTGCTGGCAGCACTGCGTGTGCCCTCACTGGGAATTTGATGCTGGGGATGCTACTGGGATAAACTGATCAGGGAAAAGCCTCTCCCCGTTTATCCTAAGAATCCATGTGAATAGTGTGAATTTACAGTATTTGCAACATCCATCCACTTGCCTGCGTTCCCCAGCAGGTGTTTTCATTGAGTTACTTTTTAAAAATGTAAAGCTCAGCCGAGATGCCACATCTGTTTTTCAGCAAGATCTTGATTTTTGCACAGTTCTACAGCTGGACTGGAGGCTGAGGGGGTTAAATGACTTGCTCAGGTTCAAAATGTTGGGCAGGGGCTTAGGTGGGATTAGAGCCCAGGATGCTCACAGCTTAGTCCTTGCCTTCTCCAACCACTTCTCAGCCACATGGCCTCTTTGGGTGCAAGGAGAAATTGTTCATGACATCAGGGTGTGTAATTCTGTAGCTGCACACACCAGCAAATGATTTGCCTAGAAAGAAATGTAATCAATCTCCAGTTAAAATTCAGCTTCATGTTACCCTTGGCATAGGATTTGGTGAAGTTGAGGATCACTGTGATGAGAACAGCTCAGAGAGCAGGAGATCCATTTCATGAAAGATGTCAGGGTTTAAAATTTGGTTTCACTCCAAGTGAAAATGAACACAGAAAATGTTGCAGCTTTCCTCAAAGTCTGTTCTCAGCTTCTGCTCAATGCAATACATAGATTGCGTTCCATAAGCCTTTTATTATCTGGCGTATTTTCCAATCCTTGTCTCATTTAGATATATATTTCTGAGTGCATCCCAATTTTTTCCACATCCTTTTGAAGGATAGGGTCCAAGAGCATACAGAATATTCTTGCAGTGGTCTCACTAATTCCTCCAGCAAAGATAATATCATTTTCATCTCCCCCTGATAGTATCTGCTTTTTGAGTTCATATGCTCTTTGCCATAGTTTTGCGCTGATGTTTCTGTGCTCCCCGGGTCCCTTCTAATGTTTTTAGGGCTTCACATCTTAGAAACATGTTTTCACACTGGCTGTTTGGTTTTTTCATTTGGTCAAATTCAAATGCTTATTGACCAAACGAGCCGGAGCTCCGCAGAAGTCTGCAGAGCTGCTCTTCATCCTTGTTACCAACTCCCACACTCACTGGTTGAGCCAGTTCTAGGTGTTATGCCTCCTTAAATTTACATTTGGTGCAATATCCTTAACAAAGAAACTGGCTAGTGTTTGGTCAAGAGCAGCGCCTGTAGGACACCACCTGAAACAGCCCCATCTCATCACAGTTCCTCATTTACATTTATTTTGTGTTCTATCAGTTCCTTAATTGTAATCAACTTATAAAATTCTACAATGCTTTGTAGAGTGCTTGCTATTTTTATCAGAATGCCTTGCAGAAAAAAACTTAAGTCTTACAGGAAACTGTATTATATCAACACAAACATTTATATTAATGAAGCTTGTAATTCCATCAAAAAACAATGTAGCATTAGTTTGGCAAAACCTATTTTCCACAGAACTATGCTGACTGGCATGAAATATGCTACCTTTAAATTCTTCAATGCTTGTATCCAGTATCAGTCTTTCCACAGATGAACCCAGAATCAATATCAGATTAACTGACTTAATACCACCTGGGATTTCCCATCCACCCCTGATCAAATGTTGGCACAATTTGCAATTCTCTTCAATCTCATGGAATCTTCCTCGTGTTCCAAAATTTCCTTAAAACCAACAGTAGCAGGTCGTAGAGCTCCCACTTCTGCTGACCTTAAAGCACTTGACTGCTTCCTGCTGAAAGTTCTCCCTGGATTTGGATAGAGCAGAGAGGATGTCATTATCACTGAAAGATATAAATGCACCACTTTTCTTTCTTTTCAAATTCAGAACAGGAGTAGGTGTTTATGAGTGCTTCCTGACCCAGGGACTGGTCATACTTGGCTGTGATGGGGCTCCTTACTTCTTGATATGTTTCTTGGTTTTCCATTGCCATTCTTACTTTGAAAGGCAAGTTTTATTTTCCCTCTCTCACAGATATAAGGGCGGTTATTTTAATAACACCAATTAACTGCACTCTTAAGAGTGCACCATTAAACTGGAGGGGCTTAGTTTCCCCTGCAGTTTGTCTTTGCATAGCCCTGATTAAGCATATGTTTAAGTACTTAATTAAAATCTGAACAATCTCTTGACTCCAAAGGAGGACACCAGCAAGTGTTGAACTCTCATGCGGAACGAGCGGTCCTTTCTGCAGAACTTAATATCCAGTGTCTGTGCAGAGCGTGACGTTGTATTATCTGATCTGAACTGTGCAAACGCCATCCACGGGCTTCAGGAGAGCCAGGACTCATGCTTCAGTTCTCTTTACTGAAATAGATCTTACTTTATGTAGTAAATACTTACTTTATATATGCCACTTTGAATTCTTCATTTCAGATACAGATGCTTGTTAGCAAACGTTTTGTCTCACTGCCAGGTCTGTGGGTTTAGACAGGTATGGAGGGCTGTAGTAAGATTTGGCTGACCCACAGAAACATTTGTTTTCATCCGACACAGAAGCCCAGTATGCAAAATTGGGTTCTGTTGAGTGCAGAGAGTAATTTTGTGTAACAGGAAGTTTTAGGTTTGCCAAGCCAAGGAAGCTATCTCAAGCTTATCTCATCCGTCTGATGATATTTTTCACTGACAAAGGTATGATTCTCCTTTGTCAGCTCATGCCATGGCAGAGACATCTGCTGGGACTGAGCAATGGAGGGAGTCACGGCTCGATGTGGCTTTGCCTTTGTGTTGAACACGGCTATAGGTGATGCCTGTTGAAAGCTCACCCAGGCTTTGCAGAAGTGTGAGCCCTTTTCTTCATCTGTTCCTGAGCAGAACCTTTGCCTCTCGCTGGTGTTACCCAGACAAATCTCTGACTGTGGGTTATTTGCCAATGATAGTGTGTGATTTGCCACCCTAGGCCCACAGAGGTGTTTTGCTCCGCTTGGCTGGTGGCATTATTTCAAAAGGGAGGATATCCAGAATTGTTTGCTAATAGAAGTCATCGATAATCGTGTGTGTAAAGTTCATGAATTTCCTGACACTTGCCAGTGTTTTCACGTTAAGCCAGGGGCTGTCCAAATTCTTGTAAGTAATAAATCACATGCCTCACCCTCCACACAACAGCGGAGCCAAGTTTATTGAATTAAATTTTCACACGGTGCCTATTCATCTGCCTGTGGTTGGGACCATTCAGGTGAGCACAGGTTTCCAGGCAGTAGCTGGCGAGCTGTTTGCGGGCGGGGGTGAAGGCAGCCTGGGGTGCCCACTTACCAGACCCTCTGCGCCCAATGCTCTCCTTGATGCCTTTGAGAATGGGCTATGCACAGGGCAGGAAGAAGCCAACAACCAACCTAAGGCTGCTCTCTGTACCTGCCAGAGGTGGATTTAGGCCATTCCTCTGCTTGCAAAGAGCTTGGCCACCTGATGCTATCACCAGACCATTCATCTCGGGCCGTAAGTCCTCTCGTCCTTTGTGCGACTCTGTATTCAAACAAAGCAAACTGCCTGCTGCATCCCGTAAAGCAGACTGTCACAATAAAGATTTAACAAGAATATTAATGCCATTGGCTAGAAAGAAAGATGCTGTCTAAATGATTATTTTCCTTGAGTATTTTAACAGAAGTTTTAGTTCAGCGTGAAGAGCAGCTTTGCCTCCTTTTATAAGAATTGGCAGGAAGAGGTAATATTTTAGCTGACGCGTAATCTATCTTGACTCTATTGCTTTTTTATTGTTTGTCAGAAAGGCCCTGGGGGTAAACATTATTTCTTTGTCTGTTTGGGCCCTGGCTTTGTGCCAGGGACACATTTCTTACACCAAGCATGTTTCTGCATACCGGTGGGGGATAGTCTGGGTGAGGACAAATTACCAGCTCCGCACACAGGCCTCTCAGGTGCCATTTACACATCTGTGGAGAGGTCACGGGAGTCAGCGAGTGTGAGAGGGAACGGGCTGCAGGGAGCTTCCCAAGCTCCCCTGGAAGTTGTCAGCTGGCGGTTTCAGCACAGCATCTCACACCTTGCTCTGTGGAAGAGCCGCCGAGCACTGGGGGAGACAGCCAGCCAGATACTGGTGTGTGCGGGGATGAGCCCCGGCAATGACTTAGCAATGATTTGCTGATTCAGGTGAAACAAATTCTCTCACTTGATCTGCTGCAGCATTCCATAAAGAAAGAGCTGACTTAGATTCTCAGCAAAGCTCTTGAGGTTTGCAGTTTGGAGAGCTTGTTTCCTGAAATGCTGGCTCTGGAGTCAGTCTTCCTGGGACGCCAAACACACAGCAATTGCCTAGCGCGTTTGTTATCATCCACACCTAATAAAAGCTTACAATTTTACACCCTCCTCTGTTCCACCATCTCTCTATCACCTCCTCTGCAAGTTGTTGAGATGTTAAGTTTGTGCTTTTCTGGCCTCTTCAGTCCTTGGGGCTTGTATGGGCAGTTCTCTCTCTTAAACTGAATGTGAATATCCCCAAGGCAGAAGGTTTCCCAGTCAGGAGATTACTGTAGCTCTACTGCTGAAATCCAGCCCAGTTTTCATCTTTTGCTGCTCCTACCACTGAGGTAGAGACCGTTTGGCCTGATTTGACCAATGTAAATATTTCTCTTCTATGTGGCAAAACCAGTTGTTCTCACTCTTGTCTTTAAAATGTTTTCTAGACCAAGTTTGGTTGATATCTATTGCCAAAATCAGGTTAGTTCCTGATGTCATGCACTGGACTCATTGGTATTAAAGCTCTTATGCTTGGTCTCAGCATCAGTGTTGTGCAGGTGCAGGCAGAAATCCCAGAGAACAAGTCCCCAGAAGGTGTCAACTGCCCAGCCTTCTCTGTAGACACTGGATCTCTGTGCAGCAGAAGACCTAGAGCAGAGTGTCTCTCTGAGTATCTATTTAGTACCAAGAAGTGTTAGGGAATAAAAAAAATCTTCAATTATTATGAAGCTCATACCGCAGCTATGAATATTCTTTATGATTTCTGTTCAACTCAGATTTTTTTCTAACAAAGTCATTTAGGGAAGTTCCTCTCTTTTCACAATAGAGACAGCAACAGGCATTTTATTAGAATGAAGGTGAAGGAACAGGCATGTCTACTGTGCAGAACAGTCATCCTCCAGACCTGGGTTCAGTTCCTGGCTGTGCCACAGACCTCCTGGGTGAGTCACAAACCAACCCTGCCCTGTCCTCGTGGCTGGACGTGGTGGCTCTTCAGGCCAGCAGGTCATCAAGCCAGTATATGTAATATATGTGTGTAATATATATATATACGTAATATTTGCTTATCTCTACCTATAACCTGGTTAGAGGTCTATGTTTTGCGGGTGCCCTGTGCGTTACTCCACTGCACCCTGTCGCGCTAAGCTGCCTCAGTGCGGTCCCCCTGTACGAGCTGCAGTGCTCTGTGGAAGCCGGGATGATGCATTCCTCGTTGAAAGCAGGCAGTGATGAGAGTTAGCAGGAAATGGGCCTTTAGATCAGGGGGTTTCCTTACATTTCTTTTACTAGATCCATTAAGCTTGCTTCCCCCACATCTGGCATGTTGGAGCCTTCTAATCCTTAAATCAGCTATAAGAGAAAGAATGGAAAAGGAATTGAAATTACAAAGAAGCTCCTCCTTTTGTAGGGGTAAAAGCAAGGAGGGTGAAGCGGGAACAGACTTTAATATATTTGCTCTTTCAGGGATGGGTGCAACTACTGGGCTGTTGTTTTTGTTGAAAGCTCTGGGGGCAAAGAGGTTTTTGTGAATGTTTTACAAGTCTCTGGATGACGGTTTGAAACTGCTGCAAGAAATGTGATTCCTGGCTTAGCAGACAGGTTCTGCAAGTCAAGCTTTCTGTTTATTTTAATATTTCAGGGATCCTTCAGTGTGTGTCACAGGGACAAAAAGAAAGGGGGAAACTCCTCCTCCTGCACGAACCCGGCCACAGAATTGTCTTAAAGGTGCCGAGTTCCTGCAAGCCACATGCCAACACACACTGTCCACTCCCCAGTCTGACCATCTCAGCAGGGAATTCCTGCTGGGCCAGCTCCGATCCATGGCTACACGTGGCTGTGGGCTTGTACTAACACCACGAGTATGCTCAACCTAAATCATAAGCTAAAACTAAAGGACATCCAGGTGATGGGTTCTAATCATCTTCCAAGAGAAGTGAGAGAAACCCTTTGTCCAAGATAGGTTCAAAGCTCTGCTGCTGCCAGTTGCGTGTAGGAGTGTAAGGAAGGGTTCTGTACGGGGGAAGTGGGGGGACACACAGGGAGCCCTCTCCATGTCTTGTGTCGGTGATCTCCTGAATTAGCTACATAAAGACTCCAGAGCCAACTGTAGGGATGTAAGAATGTATAACTTGTAGCTGTAAGTGCGTCTGTCTGTTTCTAATGGCTGTAACTCGCTGTGAGGACCACAGAGGGTTTGCTCTGGTGACTGAGGCTGCAGCACAGGAGAGCGTGTGTCGCAGGGACGCGGCACTTACCTGTGGACAGCCCGGCGCGGCACTGAATGTTCTCACGGGCATGTTTTCTAGAGTTGCTCATGAAGGCTGTGGTCAGACAGCTGGCTACATGGTGGGCTGCACAGGCTAAACTGGCCAGGCTTTGCTGTCCGGATCCTTGAACTATTTTAACAACTGGGGAGGCTTTTGATGATTCCACCCTTTTGGTTGTTATTTCTCCATATTTGCAATTAAGTGGCCGGTGAGCTTCTTCCCAAGTTTCTCTGACTTTAAAATGGCTTTCAGAGGTACAAATGATAACTGGGCAGTCGGCTGTGGAGTCTGCATTCGTATCAGAAGTGGGAGAGCATATTTTCTGAGGAATTGGTTGATTTTTGTAAAGATGTTTGTAAAAGATGTGCTGTGGTTGATGCCACCTGAAATATAAAGTCATCCTTCATTCTCAGAGAAGGGCAGCAATGAGGCACAAACCTTAGACAGGAAAGATGAGCCAGTGAAACTGTGATCCAGTTTTCTTCACCTTTTGCCAGCTCTGACCATCTCATTGCATCCCTGTGGAGGAGGTTTTACTTTTGGGCTCTGAGCAATGGAAGGTGCTACAGGGACTCTAAAGGGAAGGAAGGTAGATCAGAGTGAAAGGCAGCAGGAGCATTGTCCCTGTCCCCCAGCCAAGCCCATTCCTCCATGGCAGTGACTGATTGAACGGCACTATGATAAGGACAGAGGGGAGTTGCAATGTTTTGAATAGCAAGCGGAAATGCCTTTAGCCTTGATTAATCTCATTGAGTTCCCAGTTTGGAAGGGAACTGGAGGGCAGACCTGGGAATTTTAGTCAAGCCAGGGAAAAAGGAATCTTTGTTCCCAACAGGTAATTAATTTAATTTTACAGGAATGTTGATGCTTTGCACCTATAAGTGCGCCTTCATAGCCCATAAAAACTTCCCTGATGCACAGATGGTTTGCTCTTAGAAAAACAAGGAAAAATGTGGTCCATTTGGTTGAAATAAGCCTCCCTGCTGAGGAGAATTATAGGACAATAGAGTAGAAATCTGTAAAACACATAATCCATAACCACTGAAAAGCAAGAAGTTAACAGAGCTATTTGTCCAGTGATCTCTTTTTCATTGAGTGTCACATTTTAATGTATGAATATCCTTCCTAGAGGGAGCCAATGCCTTCATTGGGTTTCCAGGTTTGAGGACAACTGAACAGTTTTGTCCTGAAGTCGTTAGACATACCAGCCTTTCTTGTCTGGGCTTTGTGGGGAGTTTGGGTGGATTGACACAATATTGGACAGGCGGGATTCAGCCCTGATTTTCAAATTTTTGCTGAGATCCAGCAAACTGTTTGCAGACTTCAAAGAAGAAAGTTTTGTACATCAGCTCATGGAAGAGGCTGCCAAGAACAACACTTTACCTCTGGGATTTACATACGTATTAAACCATTTATAACACACCCCGGTGCAGATTAATAGTCTGTGTATGAGTGAATGGATGACGGGAGAGCAGGTACCCCATCTGGTTCTTGTGCCTGGGTTCTTCTGATGGCAGTAAGAAGAACGGGAGGTGTTTTGAGCAAAATTTGGATATCCAGAGAAGATCACGAGAGGATATTTAAGGTCAGGAGAGAGCATATGCCCACCTATGATACTGGATCAATCTCAGGGCTTGGCAGGCGGCATCGGTTTGATCAGCCCAAAGCCGGCTCCAGTCTGTGTCAGAACCTGAGCAGTCTCTGCATCCTTCATGGGCCAGGAGTGTGCAAAAACAGTCCAGCCACTTTGTGCTCCAGCTGCCCTGGCTTTGCTGAGCCAGGGGCTCTGCTCTGCAGGACTGAGACACAGGCTGTCTAGACTGCACGTGCGGGATCATAGGCTCTGATCTGGGAGTTGGATGACAACATTTCATAGAGGCAATATAATATTTTCTCCGTTGCCTGATAGCAACAGCTCCATGTCGGGAGGACTCTTGTGGGGGCAGCTGGATTCCTGTGGGGAAAGCTGCTGAGGCGCTTTGGGGGATTTCCCGTGGCGTGTGGGAGCTCAGCGGGCTGCCCAGAGCCCGGGCTCCTGCAACCACAGCCCGTCCATCAGCACTTCACCCCATGTGTGATTACAATGGTTTTCACCACCCTCACCCCTTTCCATCACGTGTTTATAATCACCGCCATTATTCTAGAGTTACAGAGCAGAAGCACCCTATGCAAATCAGGGATGCCAAGGGTCAGCTAATGAATTGGTTACACCCTTTCCTTCCGAAAAAATCCCCAGCCTTTGGAGGGATACTAGCCATGAGCCATAGGAAATGCAAATGCAGTGAAACCCACAAAGAGCTGAGTCACTTTTTTTTTTTTCATAGCACGGCTTTGCCCTAAACAGCTGAGTTTCAGATGCAGGAACATGTTGGGTTGCAGTGAAATAATTTCAGGAAGCTTTGCTTGATCTCACAGTTTGTCCCTCAAATCTCACTCAAGAGCTGCAGGCTGGGCTCCTGGTTCTGCACCCATGGCAGCAAACCCACAGTATCTCCCATGTTGTCTTGGTTTCCTCATCTAGAATCTCTAGTAATGGTAAAAAACCCTTTTCTCAGGGCTAGGCAGGCCACCCTAAATGCAAATATAGCATCTAGTGCCAGTACAGTCCCAGTAATACTATTGCAAATAAAATGGAGGAAATTTTTGTTTCTTGAAGTTTTAGGAAAGTCAGTGCTTAAGAAACACAACAGCAGGAAACCATTCCCGTCTGCCTCCCCTCTTACTTGTGTAGGAGAATGATAACTAAACATAACATGTGGCCTCTGGGATGGTATCAAGACATATTACCCATGCCAACCTCAGCAGATGTGTCACCACATAGTCCCCAGTTGAGAAAAAGAGGGTCTGAGCCTCAGCAGTTTCCCGGCTCCCCATAGAGCTGGGATTTGTAATATTGTCCCCATTAGTAGAACTTGCTGCTGAGGTCATACACGTTATTTCTGTTGAGCTTTGTCATCACCCTCCTGTTCCTGCAGCACTGGTGAGTGAGCTCCTGTCCCAGCTAGCTGCGTGGCGAGCACTGGCTCTGTGGTGACCATGGAGGCTGGTGAGAGCTAGGGGGAAGGGCAGCCCCGCAGCAAAAAGGGCCAGGCTACCAACAGCGACACACAAGCCATCTGCTGAAGTGGCATGCAAATACCACCCGGGCATCTGAAGCCTTTCTGTGGCATCTGCCCCTTGCCATGGGCCTCAAACACATTGTTCTGGGGCCCCACCAGTGCGGGTCCCAGGGTGGACAGCCACTCAGCCGTGCCTTCCCTGTGCCTTGGTCCTGTCCCACAGCACCTGGGCATCTCCGTTCAGTTTGCCTGTCTCACCGCCCAGCCAGAGCCCAGCCGGGCAGCGTAGGCTAAAGTCACCCCACAGGTAGCACAAGAGAGTCTATGGTCCTGCTGCTGATGCAGATAAAGCAAGTTCCTGTAAGACACGTTGTCTTGCCAGAAAGGTAGGAGACACTGCTCAGGACATATTAAACACATGCTTCAGTTAATTTATGTAACCTGGCACTCTGAAAACTAATAAAACCAGTTTATGCTTTCACTTGCATATGATTAATGGCAAAGCTCTCCATCATATATCACAGACCATGCCCTAGCTGGGACAAAAATATACAGGTTATAGGAGAAATTAGGAATTAACAAAACACCCATTAACTGAGCTAGAAATACTCTACCACAGTTCCGTTGTAAATCAGAAAATCACCCTGTGACGTTTCTCCCTGGCTCTTTATGCATTGGGCTGTTCAGAGCAGGACAAGGAGACAAGAGCAAGAGGGTTCCTTTCTCCCAGCTCTCAGGCTGGTGCCTGCTCAGTGCAAGATGCTGGTTGGACCCATGGTATCCATATTGCTGTCCTCAAAGAGCTTGTGACCACCGCAGAGAAAGTCAGTGGTACCAGGCTGCCTTCCCTGTATTCACTGGGTCTTCTCTGTGTCTTCTGCGTTCCCTGGCTGGCAGTTTGGTGTATAATTCTCAGAGGGCAATCAACTTGCAGTAATATTTAATACATTTCCAAAGATGCAAAGAAAGGGAGCTTTCCCTCTCAGGACAGGCAGGATGCAAGGTGCAAAAGTTACATTAAAATTGTTGGAGTGCAGGTCACCCCGGGCAGATGCACTTTTCCAAGAGGGAAGGGATCAGCTGCTCAGAGTCAGCGACCTGGAGTCGCTCTGGATCACAACAGCTCATATTCTCCCAGTGCTTGTCCCGCCTGACACACGGTGCCCATCTTGCTGCGGACGTTCAACACGTTGATCAAAGTTGCCTTCCTGCCATTTTCCAAATAGGTTTATTTCCTGACCCAGGCAACATCACTGGGCCGGCAAGAAAAAACACTGGCCAACAAGCACATCCTTTGCCTGATTCTCAGAGGGCCAGAGGCAGACCTTGCCCAGCAGGATGTGGGGAGCCAGGGCACTGCGACTGGTCACCTGCCACCAGCAGAAACAAAACAAAAACGATGCTTCACAATGGTGAAAAATAAAATAAAGAGCAACGAGGGTATTTATGTCATTTCCTGATGGGCCATCCTAGAGCATGATAACAGGATGGGGTCCCACTGTCAGTTCCTGGATAGCTCAGGCTATTTCCCATAACCCCAGTGACTAAATAGTGCCGTGAGGGGAGCCTGAAGCCGGGACGCATCCTGCTTCCCCATCCAGATTTCCCCAGGCACCGCAGCCGACACCTGGTCCATGCAGGAAGTGAGGAACCATCCCTGAGGGGTCGGATGCGCCCTGGGAACCACAAGGCTTTCGCTGGCTTTGAAAGAGAGGCAAGAGCAAGTGAAAACATCCAGCTTTGGGAGTATTTGCCCTGCAAAGTGGCCTGGAGACCCCACTTTCCACCCACTCCCCTTGCTTGTCGGGGCATTGGCAAGGTGCGTGGACACAGCACAGGGTCCAACCACAGCTCCACCAAAGCCCAAAGTCCTTGCCCTCGCAGCACAGTCACTTGATGGATCATCTGGAAAGACAAACCCCTTAAAGCTTTCTAAGGATTCAGATAAACCTCTTATGGCCCATCAGGGTATCTCTACTTGACATGTTCCTCTGGATCATGTGTTTAAGTCATCCTTTTCTATCCCTTCTTTCCCATTCTGTGACTTGCTGCTGCTGCACCATCCATCCTTAGACAAACCTGCCTATTGGCTCCACCGAGACCCACAGTTTCCTTTCCCAAGTGCCCATGATGAGCCCTTCACCTGCTTCTGGAGCACCTCAGCCTGCGTAGAGATCGATGCTAAAGTTTCCCGGGACCTGGTCACTGCCCAAGCCATGCTTGGTGCCAGTTCCCAGCAGAGTTATTGAAAAAAAAAAAATCTAATTTCAGGTGAAGGTAGCAGACATTGAGAGAATTTTTGCAGGGGCTCTACAGTGTCCAAAATTGGAACTTCTTTCTGTTAAGACATGTCAGCCAAGGTTTTAAAAGGTCTGAAGTTATAATCTGGTGCTTTAATCATATGATAATGCTCTTCTTGAGTTTTGACATGGATGTTGTTGTGTGGTATTAACTGAAGGGGAATTAGTTGCTATTTCAGTCATACAAAAATGATCTGCTTCAGAAATGAGTATGTGTCCCTTTTGCTCCCAAATCACATAGTTCAATATACTCATAAAAATTCACAGCCAGCTGTACAGCCTCTTACAGCAACAGAAGCCCTTTACTAGCAATTTTGACATTTTAATAGCTGCAGAGATACTAGTAAAAAAGTTAGAGAATACTTTTTAAACGTTGGATTTTGTTATTCTCTTAAACACTGTTCTCCTGAGGGGTAGGTACTAGAGGACTAATGAGGTGGTACTAGTTATGCCATTAATAAAAGAATAAAAGGCAGTTTATTTTTCCCCAAAACTAAAGCCAGACTATCAGACACAGAGTTTTTCCTGTGCCACAGGCTGCAGACCAGGCTCTGTGCAGAGAAGATGCTCCTTTAGCCTGAACCTCGCCAGCAGCACTGAGCTTGGCGGCTCTGCCCTGCAAAAGGATTTCCATCCCTTTGAGAGACAGACGTTTTTTGCCTCATATATGATGTAAAATCAGTTTCATAATACAAGCAAAATCTATCATAATCTCTTCATGCTCGGTGCTTATTCGAGAGCCAGCTGCAGCTGTCACAGCCTAATACTCTCTGCTTAGGGTCCGTGTGTGCACAGCTGGCCCCGGCCCAGCACCTGCCTGTGGCCCTCAGAAGCCAGTCGGGATCCCCCCGGTGGCTCTGGGCGCTGGGACTCCACTGCTGTTTGATTTTGAAACCCCTCATGAAAAACGTGCCGAGGGGAGGGTGCCCTATTCAGAGCCAGCCTGGTTGGATTATTAGGGCTTAGAGAGCAAAGTGTCAGGTTTGTGTTTAATGAATATCTCCATCAATCATCCCCGCTGCCCATGGAATAATTACCTTGCAGAGCCCTCAGTGGCAGGTAAAGCACTTGGCTCAGGACACAGAGCAGGCTTTATTAGAAGCCCCTCTGTAATGCTCGCCGTTATTATCATTTGCCTTCAATTCCGTTCATGGTTGGTGCTTTGCAATAGATGGCTATTTATTCCTCCTCGGGGGCTGCTTCAGCAGGCACCTGACATTCCTGTGGTGTCCCAGTCCAGGGGTGCTCACCCCAACCTTTCAGGCATATAAACAAAACTTGCCAGAGGTGTAACTTTTCTCCCCAGACGCTGCCCTATTTGGTGAAGTGCAAACAAAACCATTCATGTCCTTTCAGTGTCTCAGCTGCACTGGCTTGGAGCCTTTTGTGCTCACATATCCACGTGAGGATATAACTAGCTCCGAGAGACTGTCAGGAGCTGCAAGGGAGACAAGCTAGGCTAATTTTGTAAAGCTAATGGTTAAACAAAACCAAATCTATTCCCCCTGTAAACTCCAGTGCCTGCAGTCATCTCAGCAATGAATTTGGCCCCTTTCACCTCTGCCCTTGCTGGCCCTCATCCCTAAGCATCAGTAGGATGAAATGCCCAAGCTAACAGCTTTAAAGGACTTTACAAGTTCAGTTTACAAGCTCCATAAAATTACAAATTCTCCCTCCCCACTGCAGAAGTACCTTGTAAAACATGTACTATATTGTTTCGGTCTGATGGGTCAGGCAGCAAAAGCGAGGCAGCATCTGAGTGGCAGCAAACGGTGGAGGGAGTGTGTCTGGAACCAAGTGAGTCTCTGGCTGGGAGAGAGAAAGCAGGAGGTGGACATGGTCGGCAGCAAATAAAAATAATTCTCTGCCTCTGCCTCGTGCTCTGTGAAAGCCCAAGGGCTAGTTCCACCTTCTGTTTCTCCTCTCTCATCGAGCAATTATTTGCAATGTACATTTTGGGCAGTTTGCTTCAGGGTGGGACATCCATAAGTTTCTCCGCACGTGCTACATCCTAACCCAGCCTCGGCACCCAGGGCTGTTCCGGGGCTGTACCCGGGGCAGGTGGCTTCATCCTTAGCTAAGCATCTGGCACCCTGGAGAAAACTGCAGGGACCCTCCATGGCAAACGCCTGGCGCTGGCCTGGCAGGGGGGCAGCAATCCACAGAGCCCCCTGCCCCATCTCGGGTAGTTCCTGCTGCTGATTGTGTGCCAGGGGTCTGCAGAGGCCGTGTGCTTCATCTTACTGTGCTTCGGTCTGGGCTGCCTGGAATAGCATCAGAAAACAAGCAGCAGCCCCAGCAGATGCACACAAAACACTTTGACGTCTTACACACATCTACACCCGGAATTATTTGGTGTCGGGTTGAGCACAATGAGTCATAACTCACCTTTTTGCTGGAGCTGGAAAAAATGCTCTGGACTTGTTGCCAGTGTCAGCACCGCTGCCGATAATTTTAACACCAAGGGAGAGTGTTAGTTGAAGAAGAAAGCAAATAAGGTCCTCCCAGCATCAGCTGAAAGACTGCCAGCAAAGGATGGAAAGAAAAATTCTGAGTTCTGCTGATGGCCTGTGCCAATCCATCACGTCCAGAAAAACACTGGAGGACCTGTCAGGGAGGCTGAACTGTGCCAGGTCAGTAGGGGCTGGCTGGGAGGAGCATGGAGGCACCATGCCCCCTGCAAGAGCAGGAGAAGTCAGGCAGCTGTGGCATCTCTGGAGGGGAAAACCTGAGGGAGCACACACTGCCCCTGGAAAAGGCTGTGGTTCCATTTACTCGGATGCACTCGGGGCAAAGTGTGAGCGGGAGCCTCTCACGGGACACAGTTTTAAAGATGACTCAAAATACACTTGTTCCCAGAAATGATGACAGGTAACACAATCTCAGGGGCACCATGAGAAAAAAAAGAGCTAGAAAAAGCTTTGCCAACACAGATGGCCTGCCCAGTTGTGCCCAGTGCGTTGGCCCTTCCAGCTCTTCCTGAAGGGTGACAAGCTCTGGCTGTCCTAGATTTGAGGTCTCGTGTCAGGACACACGGTCTCACGGAGCCTCCCTTTTACGCCAGCACAGGTGTCTCCAGAGGTGACAGTTGCAACAGCTTCACACAACAGGTCTGAGCTCTCACAGGGGCCAGACCATTTCAGGTTGTACAGAAAAGCACTTTTTCAAAATCCAGAAATACTTTATGCAGCGTTGAGAAGATTTTATCATTCCCCCCATTATGGTGCGGGAAGTTTATTGGTGTTTTTTCGCAAGTTTTCTCTTTTTGATACAAACCCCAGCTGGCTGCAAGCAGGGACTCATGGCAGAAAGGAGGACAGGGAGGGACCCAGGGTCTGTGTCTTGTTTTCCAGGCTGGATGCTGCGAGGGGCTTGGGAGCGTGGGGAGGGAGGTCAGGGCTTGGGTTCAGGCACAGCTTTCTGCAACCTCAGAGCCTTCCGAGCCTCTCGCAGAGGCACACCACGCTTTCCAAAGTGCTCCTTGCTCTCGGTCTCCTCAGCACTTACCTGCCCTGCACCTTCTCGATTCCAAGCGCTCCTCTCGGCCTCTGCCTCCTTCCTTCCCCAGAAAAACTCCTTCTGCAGGTCCCTCCCCGGCCGCAGGCTCCGGATGAGTCTCAGCCCGTGCAGAGGCAGCGCTGCCTCCCACCGCCCCGCTCCAGCCCGGTCCTGTGTCTGGAGGCAGAGGCGGGCACGGGGGGCTGCCCGATGGCTACTGGCCCTTTTGGCTGACTTCTTAAGTCCCCAGTGGCAGTGCCAAGGTAGCTGCAACATTTTTCAGATGTTCAAGAGGACAAAGTTGATATGTGATTCCCCAGCTCACCCCCTTGCTAACTTTGGATGCAAACTGTTTACAAACAGCTGTTGTAACATCCCTGAGGTCCAAAGGAAAATACTCTGCTAGAGAGAAAAAGATCTTACCATGGACTATGTCCAGGAATTTCATGAACAGAGCCAGGAGCTCGTTCAGATGTTTCCCTTCTAGCCTCTGGGTTAGCAGGGTCTGTGGAGATGAGAGGGTTTATCATTGGTAACAGCTGTGACTGGAGCAGGGCTGCGAGATGGCCTGGCATGGAGGACAGCCTTGAGGGAGGGTGGCCATCAGGATCGATGGCCATGGAGGGCCCACCCCGGCTGCAGGGACTCGCGTGGCAGCAGCAGCCACCGCTGCCCAGGCCATTGCTGCTTGGCTGAGACCCTGCGGGCTGTGACGGCCTCTCTGCTCCCACGGCCAAGCCCTGGGGCAGGGGCCAGTGTGACACTCGGTCCCCAGGGTGCTGCAGGACAACACAGCCCGGCTGGCCACGCTGCGCCTTGCCAAGGTGTGGCCCCTTGGCCATCCGCTGTGCTGGCCGCCACTGCCTGTGCCTGTGCCAGCCCTGTCGAGGGAAACGGTGCTGACCCCAGCTCCCAACACCGAGACCCCCAGGGAAGGGGAGGCGACTTTTCTCTCCCCGTGGAGGACAGAGCAGCGCAAAGGCAATGGGATCCGTGACCATCAGCGGAGTCTCTGCCCAGCTGAGCCCTCGCTGCCTCCACGGCTGGTGGCCGGGGTGGTGGACACAGGGTCTGCTGTGACCCAGCCAGCTGCCTCCCCCCTCCCCACGGGCGGCACACTTGCTCCTCAGGCTGCCACACCGTAGGGGTGTCATTCCCTCTGTGTTTAAAAGAGTAACCCTCTTGTCTTCCCATCCCTTTATTCCGTGGATCTCTCCTCTCCTTGCCCCTCTGCATTTTCTTTCCATCATCAGCACGAGGAGCTGCTTTCTCGCCCTGCAGAAATCCGTTGCTCAGCCACACAGCAGAGGGAAAAAATAGCTTGTGAAAAAGAGGCAATCAGATCCCTCAAGCTAAATTTAAGTTTTCTTTTAAAGAGTCCCCCTTTCTGGAAGCAGTTTCCTGCTTTTCTAATTGGTATTTCTGAAGGGAGAGAAAGAGGTCCCTGTTCCAGGGGTACTAAGCCCTTTAAAGATGCTTTAACTAACAAAGCAAAGATTAGAGAACACAGATCAGATGTTTTTCCTATCAAAGCCTTTTCTTTTCTTTCTTTCCTTTTTTTTCCCCCACTGTGGATGTTTTGAGTCTCCTCTGGGCCGGGCTTCATTAAGGCTGTTAACTTCGTAGCGCTGATGTCTCTTTGCCCAGCTCAGTTTGGGTGGCCTGAACTAAAATCTCCCAAAGGGCTCATTACAGGTGGTAGGCAGACAGGGCTGGAGCCTGGGCCACACCACATATCCCTGAGAGAAATGTGTTTCCCTGACCAAAGAAGCACAATATTATATTCTTAAAACATTCCAGCCCCGTCTGGGTGTTCTCTGCATGCATTCCTGTACGTGGGATTATTATTGTAGAGAATTTATAAAGTCATTCATTTCTCTGGAAGTGTATGACATGGGTTTTGGTTGAATGGGCCCAGTGCAAACTTAGAGCCATGTGGTGCTATAAAAACACAACAGTAAATAAATCAGCAGGGAGAATTTACACTTCAGCCTTCTGATTGTTTTTACATTCAGAGGCTCAGACTCAGAGCCAGAGTGTAAAATAAATACCTGTAGCACCGAAAATGCAGCGTCACATCTCGCCTGCTAGCAATCAAACCGGCAAAGCCGAGATACGTGCAAAGCGAGGGTGTTTACAGCGAGCTTGCGGTGACCTTTTTTTTCTTTGGCTGCTTCCTATTTTTCTTGGTGATACCTCAGATCTTTATTATGGTATTGTCGGTCCTAGTGCTCCTGTGAGTGAAGGTTGCGTTAAGGCTTCAAGGGTTTGAGTGCTTGATTTTTTTTTCCTGGGGGTTATTTTTATCACAGCTCTTTAGAGAACAAAAAAAAAAAAAAAGAAATCACTCCAGGCTGAAACTTGCCAACTCCTGGGTGTTACCAGGAGGAAATCACCCTTTTCATCTGTGAAAAACAGGAATGGAAGGAGCTGGGAGATGGACATCCGGGCTCTGCGCTTCCATAGCCCCGCCATTGCCCAGGGAGCTCAGGGTGGGAGAGCCCAGTCCTGGGAAAGAGCCACAAGGGTCAAGGGCCCTCTCAAACCTGCTTTCGGTGGGGGCCAAACGGGGACCTCCTCGCCACGCTGACGAGGTGACCCTGACATTTAGCGCTCTTCTGTCGGAAGAATTTCTGTGGCGTTTGTCTCTGCATAACATGAGAACGTCGCTCAGCTGCAATTTCACCCGTGAAGAGGCAAAGGGTGAAATCATCTTTGATGACATCAAATTGTTTTCGTAAAACCGAACTATTCTGAGCCAGGTGGAACTTTCCTATACTGAAGTAAACCTTTTCCGGGCACAAAACCGGATCACAAATCCTGTGAGGCACTAAAACAACCCCTGGCTTAACCTTCTCCCTGGGAGCCCCCAGGTTGCTCCGGTTGAGTTCTCCTCTGCTGACCATTGCACAAAAACAGATTTTTGCTTTACTGCCAAAAAAGCACTAGGGTTATTTACCACCTCAGAGCTGGGGCCATTGCCAGTTCCGATGGACCATTTCTGATTAGCAATTAGCATCTATCTCACCACCGATGTCTCCTCCAGGACCGATCTGTAAGAACACTTGATTTTACCTGTCAGGCTGAAATCACCTCTTCCCACACAAAACAGATGCAGGGGACGTGTGCCAGCGCTGAGGGGACTCTAGGTGACGTGTGGCAGCACAGGGCTTTTGTAACGCTCTGGCTGGCTCTGTCCCACGGCGAGGGACTCTGGGACAGCCCCCCTTGGGGACAGCAGCAGTGGCTCTGCCGGGATTTCTAGCTCGAAGAGCCTGCTGTGCTTTTGGCACGCTAGACAAAATAATCCTGCTCCTGAAGGTATCTGAGAGCAAAAGAAAATGTGGAATTTGGCTCAGTTAAAGGAATATATTACTGGCATTTGCATTTTCTGTATTTTCTTAGTGAAGCAAATCTCTGGTCTAATAAAAGGATGAGAATTAAGATAGCGTGGCTCCATGCCTTTGGTAAAAAGCAGTTGTTAAACACACACCCCTCACTCCTCGGCGTGTGCAAGGCTGAATGGGACACCTCTTCGGGCAGGTTAGGACTTTGACAACTCTATTTTGGTGACTGAGGTCAGATTTAAGCCTGCAATTCAAGTGCATGTGCAAAAATGCAAACACAAACTGTGTCTGCAAGAGAGCTCATCCCCACCATCATGCCAATATTGTGGCTTGTAGTCTCTCCGAAGGTAGAGACACTCTGAAAACTGGAAGCACATCAATCTCTGTGAATGCATTATACAAGCCAGATTCCTGTTATCTTTAATAAGGGATTATTTTTGTTAGCCAGGCAGTAGAGTTATCGGATAGAAAAATGGAAGTATTTTCCTCTGGTGGGTCCCAGAACGCCACCCTCCAGGAACAGCCCCCCCTCCTCCCAGCCCCATCCCCAAGATCGTCCTCCGCTGTGCATACACTTTTCATGGGTGAGGAAGATTTTGTTGAGTTTTTGGGTAATGGATCCTCTATGCTCACTTGCTTTCTGTTTGGATTGTGAAGGAGCCTTTCTAGCAAAGCAGTATTCCGTGGTGGTCTCCAGGAAAAGGCATTTCTTGCATTAAAAACAATAAAAGGCCCAATGTTTTACAGACAGATGTCCATCAACAGCTGGCGCTGGAGTGGGAAGAGAACACCGGATCTTCTCCGTCGTCACAGTGCTGGGGCTCTGCGTAGCCACTTGTTTATTTAACAAGCTACATTATTAAACTGGACCTTGGGTTGTGAGTGGAAGCTCAACCCCCTGAAAAGCCACACAGACGCTTTGATCGTTTATAAAGACCTACTTGAGAGAACGTGCGCTTCATCAGGGCTGCAGGGAAGAAAAAGGGCCAAGTCTCTATTTCACCAGCTTTCACTAAGTTGGGCCGTTGACTCAGCTTGTCTTTGACTCAGATGTCTTTGGATTTTGTCTCATTTGCAGACTTGGCTGTACCAAAATCATGCAGTTGAGGCAGCAAGCTCTGCGGGGAGTCCGGACACCCAGATGGGCAGAGGCCTCTGTCCCTGTCCCAGACCCCCTCTGCGGGCAGCACTTGGGGCAGCGATGGCCCCTTACCCGACCTCACAAATGCCACTTGCACTTGGCTTTGAGCCCTTCTCTGTCCCACCACTGCCCCCCAGCCGGGCACTGGTTCAGGCTACACCAAAGCCCAGAAAGGCTCCCGGGGCTCCCGGGGTGGGTGAGCCCTCGGCAGCGCTGCCGCCGGGTACCTGTCCTCGGGCAGCCGTGTGCCACCGGTACGTCAGTCCCCCCGGCGTGGCAGCTGCCCCCTAACTTTGTCACAGCAGCTGTTTCCCAGGACACGGCGACTCTTCCAGATAGGAAGGGAACACTTTGTCCAGCTGAGACTGGCCAGCAGTTTAAATGGGGAAATGTAATTACCCACACTTAAATTTGGCCTTGAGATGGCATCTGATGTCTGCGGTGAGACCCTGTTGCGCTCCGTGTCAGCCTGCCCTCGCCACACCACCTCCCCTGCCCGTTGGAGGCAGCACGAGCGCTTGAGAACAGTCCCGTGTCCAAAGATGCCCTGATAATTCAAGGCAGAAGAAGTTGAACCCAGACTTCCAGAAATACACTGAAAATCTGGCTTTGCCCCAGGCTGTTCCTATTCTCCCATCATCTGCAGGGAGAGACTCGGGGGAAGCACCGTGGGGGCTGCGGGGGGGCCTATCCTGGGGCAGTGCTGTCCCACACAAAACCTGCATGAGACCCCTCAGCTTGGACCCCAATTACTCCCACAAAGCTCTGCCCCCCAAAACTACTCAGCCTTTCCTGCTGGATACGGCAGTACGAGCAGGGCCTTTCCCTCTTGGGCTCTACGTGCCCGAGTCACCGCGTCCGTCTGGGTCCCCCTGGGCTGTGAATACCTGCCGGCTGCCTGCTGAGCTCACGAAGCCAAAAACCCGCTCTCGGCGACAGCAGCCCCCGGGCCAGCCCGCCTCCCTCGCCAGGAATGTCACACTTGGACTTGACACCATCAGTTTGGCCACCTGCTAAAGCCCCGCTCGCTCCACAAATCGGACACGGCAGGCTGCCGCGGGGACCCGCAGGCACTGTGTGGTGACTACATGCCTCGGACAAACGATTTTGCCAGGACGCAGATTTTCAGTAAAGGAGCCCAAAGCTGACTCGGTTGCCAGGCCGAAGGGGAGGTTTGTACAAGCCTTCGGGCACGGAGTAGCCAGGCAGAAAAGCTGTCCTGCACCGAGGTCTCCCTCTCCACGCAGCGAGGAGAGGCTGCGCTCAAAGCTGAGCGTGTTTTCCTGCCTGCACTCGCCGGCAGAGCCGCTCGCCCCTGCTGGCACGGCACCACTCCAACCCGGACCAGACTGAACTCTTGTAGGTTTGTCAGAGCATGAAATAAGGTGGAAATTGCTAAAGCCTGGCATTGACGTGGAAGTGCTGTCGGCACACCAACACCAAGAAAAGCGTGGTTTCTGCACTTGATTTTTTTCTACTGAGCCAATTTATTCTTTGTCTGTGTTTTCAAGAAGTCTAAAATCGCTGCAGCCCGACCCAGCCACTGGGCTGCAAACGTGATATCCCCAAAGCTGTTACGCAGTCGTACGGTATCTTGGACTCTACTCCTGACACAAGTAACAAAAACAAACACTTGGAACGGATACATAGTTTTAACTAGAAGCCAATCTACAGTTTTAGGATCATAAACAGCACAATCATTATTTATACTTGACTAACTTGTGTTCCAGTGAAACCTAAAAGTTTCCATTATGTGTCCATTTCAGGTTGGCCACAAAACGCTTCTGCTCAAGAAAGCAAAGAGAAAATAAGAAATTCAGACTCCAATAGTGCACTGAGGCAGAATAATTCAGCGTTGGATACAAAGGTTGTGTTTACTCGCTCTGAGCCCAAAGCTAATCCTATTCCATGTACCCGCTGCTGTACTGGAGAGGTTGCACTGGACAATTCACTTTATTGGATTAACTTTGTGTGTGAAGAGCCACCAGTGAGCCCCACTCTTGGGAATTTCCATTACTCAGCACTAGACTGTGCTGCACTGTCTTGCGGTCCCGTATTTCTCTTTCTGTAGTTTTATTCTTGATGAACAACCCTGTGAATACATTTGCTCTGTTGAGGAGTGGGCACTCGGTGCTATTTCACCCCCATAGGTTCTTTCCGCCGGCAGCAGGGACTCGGGGAGCAGCTCGGAAGCGCTGGGACCATTCACAAGAGGTGCTGCAGCACCAGGCAGGACAGTCTCGCGGGGAAAGGGGCTCCCAGTAGCAAAAGGCTGATAACAGACACGGGATTTGTCACCGCCAGCACACCAGTGACCTCCCATCAGCTGAGCTGCTGGGGCTGCTTTTCATTCTTGTACCTGCACCTGGCAGTAATGCACTTTAGCTGGACCCTGACGAAATGCACGCTTCTTGGCTGGTGTTTCCAGGACTGACTTAACAGGAAAAATTCCACCGAGAGTCAGTGGGACTCAGGATGGTATTTTCGGGAGAGCGCAAGCATTTTGGCAGCCTGTGTCACATCTGCAGAGGTGTATAAGGGTTCCTGCTTAATGCAGATAGAGCCTAGTGAAACTAATAAACCAGTCGAGAGGTCAGGACCAGTATTGCTCTGTTTTATTCATCTTTAGTGGTCTTTGTTCTCTCTCTCCATCACTGACCTTCAGCTGGCAAACCTGTGGGTACTCAGCAAACTTAAATACTTTCTCACCTTTAAAATGGGGCTCCTCTTCCTAAGTCACAACATTCCTGATGGCAAGTAACCCATCATGTATCACAAGCAGAGCCCCTGCATCTGCGTGGAAATCAGTGCAGCCTCACTGATTCTTGACAGCTTCAGCAACCTCCATCAGCTTACCTGCATCATAAGCAATTTAATTATCATCATTTCTGCTGTAAAGCATTTAATGTCACAGCCAGACACACGGCTCTATGTGAGTTAATCACTGCGTGCTCTCTACGTGCTGTTTTCTCTCCTGTTTCAAGAGAGCTTGCTGTACCTCTAGGAAACCCCACCTCAGAGAGCCCTGCAGTGTCCGTCCCCTCCGTGAGGTGGGTTTGCGGCTTTCCCCAGAGGCCGAGCTGTTAATGGGGAAATCGCCTGGGCTCGGCCCCGGCAGACTCACGTTTCCATCGGCAGGCACAGGCTGCCGCGGACTCCCCGAAGCTTCAGGCAGATTTTCCGTGTGCTGCTCAGCTCTCACATAGCAGAGTGATGCCACACAGGGGTGCTAAAACTTCTTCTATAAAACATCTTCTTGCAAACCCCATTGTTCGGCTCATGGGAACGTGCCCCTCTGTCGGGAGGGCAGATCCAGCAAAGCCAGGCGAGGAGCCTGCTCCTGACCACCCAGGGGCTTGCCTTACCCCCGGTCTGCAAAATGATCTCATACCTCTTAGACCACAAAAGTAGAAATAAGATGATTAGTGGGGAGGAGTGGGTTGAAGCTGGCTTAGAAGGGATGAAAGGGAATTTTCTGTTTATAGAGAGATATGATATTTTTTTAAAAAGAGATACACACTGTCTTCGACTTGCTTTCCTCATGAAGCCACAGTTACCTGCTGGGTTAGAGGTCTCTTTGGATAAAAGAAAACTTAAGTCAGTCAAACCACTTGCTGAATAAATAGGACAAACTAATGCAGACAGAGGATTTTCCTATCTTAGAGCATTAATAATCCAACAACAAGTGCTGTGCGGTTGTGAATAAGCCAATACACAATATTGCATATCCAATATGTAGAATTAATTTCACTATAATATGGCTCAGGAGTATTTTACCTGGATCCCTTACTGTGTAGGGCTGTGTACTTCCTTATCTTAAAGGGGGAATTTGTTTCCTCACTGCTGTCACCAACTTGGGGACCGTGTCACCCACTGTGATGCCCTTGTTTGCTGCCAGGGAAGGAGTGACACCAACAGCCACCCCAGCCCCAGGGTCCCAGCCTCCAGCCTCGCGGGGAGACGAGCTGGCCCCAGAGGCCACTGGGCAGCTGACCACTGCCCGAGCAGTAACGCGAGCCCTGGCAATGGCTACAATCATAGACAAATAGTAATAAATAAGCAGCAAAGCACTGTGACTTGACAAGCCTTGGGCATCCCCGGGGATTTGTAATGGGATATGGAGGTTTTCACCTCCTGGTCTCTGGTTCACATTTCAAATCCAGCCCTGCTCCGAAGTGACCAAAGGTCATTGCCAGGCTCAGTCGCCCGTGTGAAGACATAAACGGCCTCATTTCTCTAATTCCTCAAGTGAGAATGGGGGGAGGACTGGATTTGTTTGGGTTTTATGATGCTGGTGGAGCAGCCCGACAGCAAGGCTGTCTGTGCGCCTCCCCGTCCAGTGCCCGTCCCGGCTGTGCCTGGCCCCCAGACACCTGCCTGGCAGCTCCGGGCACTGCGTGTCGGGGGGCTGGCTCGGCTCTGACTGCATCCTGCGCCTCATTTTACTTTCTCCTTCTATAAAGCTAAGCAAGAGTGTGCGTTTTTGGTGCGTCTTCCGTACAGGGCCTGGGAGATTTGCAGAGCTTGCTGCAAGTGTGAAACTCGCTATTTAATCACAGATCCTCAGCCTAACCCCAGAGCTTGGTCCTGGTCCCTGCAGCCCAGATGTCATGGGAGTGCAGCAAATGGGTCCTTCTAACTAAACCTTGCATGAAAGGCCATGGCACCTCCCTCACCAGCTGCACCTTGGCCCCCTGGGCAGTCCTGGGGAGCCTGGGCATGGTTGTGCTGCCACAGACCATGCCAGCTTTGATTTCTTTAGTGGCATCTCCCTTTCCTCCAAGCACCAGGCTGCAGCTGGGACCAGGAGAAGAGCGTTTATGACCCCTGCTCTGCCCCTGATTTGCTCTGCTGCAGGGAGGTGGCCAGGGCAAGGTTGTCCCCGTCCCTGCGCCCTTGCAGGACCACGGTGCTGGTGCTCACGCCTTGCACTGGACCTTTGCAGTGGCCCCTCCAGCCCGCGCATTTCTCATACCATTCATTGGGGTATAGGGTTCATTTTCCCTTTGTGGAGATCACCAGAGCAGCTCAGGGCTGACAGACAGACCTGCATAGGTTTGCAGATTGCTCTGGATTCCCAGGGACGGAGGTGTTTTATAAATATCCCCTCTTATTATGGTGCTCTATTAATAACCGCCTTGGGGAACAATGGGAGCACGCAACAGCTTTGGTCATCCGATGCCATCCCGCCGAGCCTCTGTGGGGCCATGGGACATTCCCAGAAAAGCATCTATTTGGGGAAGCGTAGCATTTACACACAAGCCCAGGGGATGCGCGAGGCCCTGGAGGAGGCCTGCCCGTGCTGCCTGTTCCTGGTGATGTGCTGCCCAGGAGCACGGAAGCTCCTCACCCTCCCAAGCCCTCCCTGCACCCACTATGGGACGCGGTGGCGCCCAGCCTGTCTGCAGACCTCCCTCACGCCACTGCCAGTGATGCACCAGCGCTGCGACCCTGGGAATCGGGTCCTGCCTTTCCTCTTCTGCTGGCTGTGCCAGCCGAGCAGGGCCAGCAGGGAAGGAACGTAGCTTTGGGTGACTTTGGTTCCACCCAGACACTCTTGTAGTTGCAGCTCTTGCAAAATTTTATGAACTCTCCCAGGGACATGTCCTGCACATTGTCACAGCCACAATGTCTGCATCGATGGGCGGTTCAGGGTGAGAAAGCTTTTGGGCAGCCTTGATGCACAATTAAAAGGCATTTTTGGGGTGAGGTGGGAGGTTAAAGAGGCTGATGGAGTGACCTAGCGTGCGTCCTTCTGCCAGCTACTGCTTCCCACTCGGGCCGGAGATGGGGAGCTCCCTGGGAACCCCCTGCCAGCCCTTGCTGCTGCATGTGCCCCCAGCGTGCCCAGGTAGGGTGAGACATCCCTCCTCATCATGCTGGGGACCTGGCAGCAGGCTCAGGGAAGGAAGAGGAAGAAAACGAAAGGAGGGAGCCCAGCCCTCGTTTCCCCATGAGAGGCACGAGGGAGCCCCACTTCTGCCGGGTGTTATAGTCCCCGCTTGGGATCCTGCCAGGTTCACCAGGGAAAACGGTACTGGTTTTTTTCACATTGTTCCTGTTGGCTGGGCACTTCCTGAGCCTTTCCAGCATCGTGGGGAAGGGGGGCGAGAGGAAAACGGAACCTTTTTTATTTTCCTTCCTTTCGCAATTTCTCTGCGATCACAAAAAGCCATATTGCAGCTAATTTTCCTGCCTCCGTTCACACGGGCATTTTGCAAGGGCACAGGAATTCCTCTATGAGGGACGTGGGCTCTTCTGATGCCCCGCGGCCGGCACCATGCCTCCCCGCGCTCCCCGAGCCACCGACTTATCAGCTTCCTGCACTCAGGAGCTTGGGGTGCAGCGTCGGGCCCCGCATCCCACCCGCTGCCCTGGCCTGTGGTGGCAGAGGCAGGGAGTGGGAGCAGAGGCAAAGGCAGAGCCCGCGGCCCTGGGAGCTTTGCAGGGGCAGAGGTGGGGATGCAGAGGCAGAGGAGGGGCCGCGCCGCAGGGCCATGAATCACCAGCCCAGAGCAGCAGGAAGGGCTGCCATCCCTGTGGGGTCGGGGGACGGGATAGTGCTGAGAACTAACATAACTCACCAGGCGCCGCTTCACAGCTGCTGTAAAGTGCGGATCTGATGATCTCACTGACGCTGCACTGATTTACCCAGCTAAGGAGAGAGGTCTAAAAATGTGAAGGGAAATAAAAGTTGCAGAGTTTTGTGCTCTCAGTTCATGATCAGCTCACTCAGCAGCTGTATAAAGAAGTTGCAGAGCTCAGCAGGTACCCAAGGGAACTTTCTGTGTGATATGAAGATGAAAAATCTTTCAGTTCATCGCTTCTTGAAAAACAGAGGTTTTGCCTAACCTGAATGTTTCCAGGGCCCCAGCGGCAGCGCAGCCCTACCCTCGCTGCAGGCAGGATGCCGCACGGATGCTCTTGCTCACAGGAGAGTGTGTGTGGCCACGTTGATTCCCTCTCGCCGTGCTGCAATTTGCCAGCAAGGCAAAGCCAGTGACCCCTAGGGTGTTTCAGCAGGGTCTGGGCTGGGAACAGGCCACCTCCTTGCCCCGAGCGTGATCGGTGCCCTGAGCCAAGCAAGGGGACCCAGCTCCGAGCATCCACCACCCCCTAATTCCTCCCGGGTTCAGCTTTCACTTGCTTTCCCTTAGTAAGGACATTCTTTTTCTCTTTACCAACTGCAAAGCTGGGGAAACCTAATGCCAGTATTAGGAAAAATACTTTTCAAATTATCCTTTAGTTCCAACAGCTTAATGTCCTTACACATGCTTAGTGTGGAGTTTCAGCCTCATCTGTCTGCAGCGGGACAGCCCGCCCCGGTTGGGAGCAGCAGGACCCCTTTCATGTCGACGTGCCTGTCCACCGGCCAGCTGCGGGGAGGAGAGGCCACGTGGAGCATCGGGCCCTCCCAGGAGGAGACTCCCGGGAAGGGATCTGTACAAATCGCTGGTTGGATTTTTAAGGTTGTGTCCACCCATGCTGGGAAAGATGAAACGGGTGGAGTGGTCCTTCTTTCGCCGTGGGCGGTGCTGCAGCCCCCGTGCTCTCCTGTTGGCTCTGAGGGTGGGACGTGGTGCCCCTGGCTTCAGCGTGGGCACGGCCACGCTTCCTGCCCCGCGTGTGCACAGCTCCCAGCGCAGGGAAGGACTAACCCATGGCTGGGGATTTCACGCTTGCCTGGCTGGAGGCTCTGCCGTCGTCCCCTCGGGGTGGGAATGTGAGTCAAGCGCCAGATGAGCCTGTGGAGAGCGGAGCGGTCGAGGCGATGACATCCAGGGGGTCTGTGCCGGCACAGACGATCCTTTCAGAGAGTAACAGGACAGGCAGGAGCAAGGCTGCAAGGTGGTCTGCTGCTGAGCCCACACGAAGGCAGCCCTAGGCCGCTGGGGATGGCTGGCAGCTTCTAAGGTGCTTTCCCAGTTGCGGTGGTCAGAGCCCGCACCCTCAAACCCGCGCCGCCCGTGCAGCTCCTCCGCATCGCACGCCTGCCCGATCCGGGGCTTTCTGGGTGAGGGAACACGTCACCCCAAAGCGGGACTGCCCTCCACCCCCTCTGCGCTCCCCCTCCTGCCCTCTCCTGCTCCACAAATAAACAGGGAGGTGCTGACAGCTGCCAGCTTTGGCCAGAAGACTTTTGACAGAAAATTGAAGCCCCCGCTGCGAGGAGGGCGAGCTGGGGGGGCTGCGTCTTGCAGGGCAGCCAGGAGTGCGACTGGGCTGAGGAGGCTGCGTTTTTAAAGCAAATTCAAATACCGGCCTGATGCTCACCTGAGCAGGGAGAGCCGTGAAAGCCCAGCCCAACATTTAATTTCCTTTTCTCTCTTTTTTTTCTTTCTCTGAAGTAATTCATACATAACATCTGGCATTCATCTTTTCTTTCCTTCACATGCACGGCAGAAACCCTGGTGTGAGTCATGTCCATTTAAATATGGAAGCACATCATAAAACCTAATGGAGAGTCCAAGAGGTGAGCTTTTATGTGGTTAAAACTCATAGAGAGGTCAAGATTGTTTGGTTTGAACATGGGGGGTCATTCTGCACATGAAGGTGGTCCTCTAAACCTTTAGAAAGGCTTGTTTGCTCAACGCGAGAGCTCGGCTCAGCGCCCTGAGGTTTTACTGTCCGGCTCCCGATGGCACTGTGACTGCTGCAGGGACACCACCACAGCGCTCTCCATCACCAAGGGAGGGGAAACATGGGGTGTGGGCCACATCCTGCAGCTGTGGGGAGCCCACCGCCTTGTGGAGGGGTCCCCAGCCAGCAGCAGAAGTGGGAATTGGGGCTGTGCTGACGGTGGGGTTTCGGGGCTGTCACCTCGCTCGTGGCAGAAGGCAGCGATGGTCACGCCGCCCGTCCCACATCACCAGTGGAGCTTTGCATTGACCCGTCGCCTGTAAAACCCAACATGTTTTATAGGACAGGGAAGGGGAGGAGTGTTAACAATTCAGTTCTCCTTGTTAAACTCTGCTCTTGTTTTATTGACTCTGAAATAATTTCTGGTGGCCATTTATTACTACTTTATTGGCTGGTTTATTGTGACTAAGCACACAATAAAGCAAACCTTCTGGTCGGAGCTGATGTAAGGATGCCGTTTCATCCCTGAATTCTTTTGCCTGATGTACATTAGCTTAAGCCAAAACCGGGCATCTGCAGCCCGTCTGGGTCAGATGGTCCCTGCCTGTCCCTGGGACAGAGTCTCGTGCCAGTGACTGTCCCGGCGATGGCCACGAGCGAGTACCAGCCCGGAGAAGCGAGGGCAGGACCTGCCCCTCTGCTGCTGGAATAGACCAGCTCAAAGCTTCAGGCTCCTCCTTGCTGATCCCCTGGACAGGGATGATTTTTTTATTCTAAGTAAACAAGTCAGCCGGGGTTATTAACCCTGGATTGTATCAATGTGGATGATCAGTGTAGCCAAGATCACGTCCAACCCTCTCTTCAGCACAGTCTTTGCTGTGGCAGGCACCAGAGTCGACCCATCCCGTGTCCTCAGACACCTGCTCTGACCAGAGGCTGCAGACTTAGGATGCAATTAAAATAATGACAGCCAGGGGCAAAGTCCCTGACAACTTAGAGGCATTAAGCACTTAGGGTCTGCTCTGTGGTCCTCTCTCCCTCCAGCCTTGTTGCCATTACCGTAACAACATCTCTATTTACTCCTGGTGTCCCTGGTCATCTAACACTAGCGTGACGAGTGTCTGGACTAAGATAAGCCCCTTCCTCAGCTGTCTTTTGAATTTTCCACTATTTAATCCCCAGTTGTCGATTTGGCCCTGGATTGGATGATGGTAGCCTGTACAGTCACCTCTGAGAGGGAAGGAGGAGGTGACGGTTTCTGCTCGAGACTCTCCCTCTGCCCCTGGGCTCTGCCCCGGTATTGTACGGCCGTGGGGGTCGATGCGGTGGGACCAGCCTTTGAAGAGAATCAAGGAGCAGTGGCCGGTCCCAGTGATGGTGGGATCCTCCCAGGAAACCGATGGGCATATTCCGCTCCTGACCCCAAAGTCTGGGGTCTGATCCTCTTGCTGGGGATCCTGGGGATGCCCTTCACACCTCCTGCTCCCTTCCTGCAAACCAAGGGACAAACGATACCCTCATCCCGAGCCGACCGGCTCTGTATCCGCTGCACTCGCGTTTGTCCGTCACCCGCCAGGCTGCGCTCGGGGAGAGCAAATGAGAGCTGGGTCTCTGCACTCTGGCTAATCCGTGGTTTCTCCTCTGCTGAAGACATTTAAGTGCTTGGGAGAAGGTGCGATTTCATTTAACGTTGCTCTGTCCTGTCTCTCTCTGCTTCCTGCCAAGAAACTGTCAGTTCCAGCCAAGCTTCTCGTTTGCTTGTTCTTTGCCATACCATGAAGTCTGGGCTCAGTTTGTGGCTCCTATAACTGCTGGAAAACAAATCCATTCTGCCCTTGTGGCCCAGGGCTGTGCTTGAACTTCCCTGGGCCCTGAATTTGCTCCTCCACGAGCTCTTCTCTGCCCCTGCTTGCTGCAAAAAGGCAGAGAATATGGGATCTTGTGCTAATAAACAATCCAGGTCCAGGTCTTGTTTGAACAGTCAAAAATGGCCCCTGTCCAGGCTGACTTGCAGCCTCTTGCCTTGCCAAAGCTGAGAGAAGTGGGGAAGAGTCTGTCAAACTGGGCTGCTCTTAGACCCAGACTCAAGCAGAGGGGAGAGAGACAGGGGGATGCTGTCACCCAACCCACTCTGCTCTGGCTTCTCAGCAGGGCACGATGACGGGATGTACCCCGCTCCCTCAGCCCCGTTCCCCTGTCACTGTCTCCCCTGCCTTTATCCATTTTCAGGTACGAGGCCTGCTAGTCCTTCCGAGGCGTTTCCATGCAGGTCTGGCAGAGAGACTGCCATATGTTTTTCATTTTGATAACTCCCCTATGGTGTCTGTTATCACCCAAGTCTCTATTAAGATTTATTCCTGTTATTGTAGCAGTCATTTTCCCCAGTACATGTGCATTGTATTTGGAGAGAGTCATAACCACTCTCCACATCCAACAGATGCTGTAGTCAGAGCGACTCCTGCTTCCATTTACCAGACCCTTCTACTAATATGGGATTTCACCAATAACCACAAGTGCTGTTCACTCCCCGAGATTTCCGCACTGTCATTTCTTGACTGTGTTAGCGGCAAAACACCAATCAGCGCTCCAGTCCCTTGCAAAGGGAAGGTTTTGCTCGGCGTTGCTTTTCAGCCAGCTTCCCATTGGCAGTGGTGAGAGAGTCCCGACCCCAGTGGCTGGAGGGGGCTGAGCAAGGACAGGGCGCGCAGCCCCAGGGTGAGAGGACCAAAGGGCTGGTTCCCCTCACTTGTGGAATTTGATGAGGGTGGGTGGGGAAGGGGATGGGGTCTGCTGTACCCGGCATACGGATTTAAGAAGGGGCCGAGGTGCCTTGCCTGGGGCTGGATGCAGCCGGGAGGGATGAGGCTTTGCTGGGGCTGGTTTGGTGGCTTTGACTCTCCAGCCTCACCTTCCCTGCCTGCCCAGCAGCACTGAGAGTGGAGGCTGACAGCAGGCCAACAGGAGCTGCCTTGGACCCAGGGGCAAACATCCTAAGGACAAAACAGCACAGCTTTTTCCCTCTGAGACACGGGCTTCACCTGGGAAATCCATCCCTGTGCCCACAGCCTTTGCTGGGGTACCTCAAAGTTGCTGGGTAAAAGCAGTTATAGGGCAGAATAGTGCTGTGACAGCGCAGTGGTGAAAAACAGGGGTGAAATGGTTTGTCTCAGGCCCAGTATCAAAGCATCAGGGCGCCAGCCAGAGACAAATCTTGGTTCATTTTCCCTCCCAGCCTTTGCACCGGGACACGGGCATGGCCAGGAGCCTGCAAGCCAGCCAGGGACCCAGTGAGCTCAGCAGCACCGCCAAGATGAGTGTGGGGGGGGTCTGTGGCCAGCCCCACCATGGCTCTGCCTCTTGGCAGGAGGGTATAAAAGAGATGTGCCCCCTCCCAAAGGCCTGGCAGCAACCCTGGCCTGGCGGCTGCTTTCCTCCGCTCCCCATCGCAGCAGCAGAGCAACTTGGGCTCCCTGAGCCGGGCAGCCTGCCCGCAGCATCCACAGACCCTTCCAATTTGCCCCTCTTTCATCCCGTAGCAGTTTGGTCGGCTCGTACGGAAGAAAGGAGCTCCAAATGCTTTCCGGGCCTAATAATATCCATCAAAGCATTTCCAGGGCTGAGGCGAGGATATACACTGCAGCACGCAGAGCAGGAAATGGGCTCGGGTTTTCCAAAGCTGCCTCTTCCAGCCAGAGCAAACCACAAGATCACGGGAGGACAAGAGCGCTGCGCTCGTGGCTTTGTTTGCCCCAGAAGGAATTGATTTGATGAGAAAGGAAATTGGCTTTCTTTAATCTGTCCTTGTGTTAATTCCGCAGAGGAAGGCGTGAGACGGCTTGCGCTGGCAAGGAAAAGATCAGCCACTGCACCGACGGTTCTCGAAACTGAACCACCCCTCTGTGCCAGTCGGTTTGTGCTATTTGTGAGGATGGAGGTGTTTCCCAGGCCATGGCCCATGGGAAGCACCCTCAGACCACAACGAGCCGTGTGTGGCCCTCACCTCCAGGGCCAGTGGCAGCCGGAGCCCCTGCAGAGCTAGTAGCCAGCACGGCTTGGCCCTGGGTATGTTATGGGTCCCCTTTCACATGCACCTTCCTCAGATGGTAGGGGTCTTGCTACTGCCTTCACCAGGGCCAGGTTTTCTGCAGCAAAAGCCAGGAGGAAGGGATCTGTGCTACTTCTCATCTCTGGGGAGTTTGACTGCTCCTCCACATCTCTTTTCCAAACCCTCTCTCTGAGCCCAGTAGGACAAGAATGAGGATGTTCCTCATGCACCAGCCATGTGTGTGAGAACAGGTTAGATTTGATCACCCTTTCCCATTAAAAATATTCTTTGAGAGAATCATGAGAAATTTTAAAAATCTATGGGAATGCAGTTTCCTTACCGGTTCCAAGCTGGCATTTCAACTGAAAAAGGGAAATGGAATTAACGAGTAGGAGGACCATGAGTTAGCTAAGATGCCATCAGAGAAGAGCTAGAAATGGTGCAGTTTTATTCTATACAACAAAACCTAAAAATACAATGAATAAATTATACAAAAACCTAAGCCAGGATTATCCTGGATCCCTTTCAATGCCAAACAGCTCTCCCAAGGTGACTAAACATCATCACTGTTGCTTGCACAGAAGGACATTTAGATACAACTAGCAAAGGGGTTTAAAATTACCCAGCGACCCTGGGCACCCCGTGTTGAGCTTGTTTGAGGCATCGCAGAGGCAGGAGTGGGAGCACTGAGCCTTGCTCTGCTGGGCTTCATTATGCTTAGTTAGTTTAGTAGCACAGCATTGCCTTTAGCAGGGCTCGTGCAGGGATTACAAAGCCTGTTGTAAGGGCTTCCCGGTGTCTGCTGAGGTCCCTGCCCCTTCCTTTCCGTGAGATGCCTGTTCAGGGGTGCCAGCTCTCTGGCCAGGACTCTGCAGGCAGGAGCACACAGGGTGCCGGGCACGTCGTGCCTGTGTCAGGTCTGGCCGCCCGACAGGCCCTGGCCACCGTGGCCACCTGCTCAGCAGCCGGGAGCTCTGGCAGAGACAGTCTGCCTGGCCCCAGCACCCGCAGCAAGGCGTCTGCCTGGGCTGGTGGAAGCAGGAGCCACCGCAATGGTCTGAAATCCTCACATTCCTGGTGCCCGGGGAGAGGGATGTGCTGTCAGTAATACTGGTGCGGGTCTGCAGGCAGGCAAAATCTGCCTCACCTGCCCCACCACAACGCTCTGAAAAGGGGCAAGGTGTCCCCCAAGCCGCGAGGAAATAGCAAATGGAGCCGAGAACAACCCACAGGTTACAAAATCCCTCAAGAACAGGCAAATCCACAAGTGGGTAAAGTGAAGAGAAGGGGAAGGAGAAGGGGAAGGAGAAGGAGAAGGAGAAGGAGAAGGAGAAGGAGAAGGAGAAGGAGAAGGAGAAGGAGAAGGAGAAGGAGAAGGGAAGGAGAAATGAGTGGAGTAGAATGGCAGAAGCAACACTGCTTTTTTGCAAACATGGGCTCCAGGAAGGGTCCTGGGCTCATCTTCAGGTCTGGTCTGTGCTCCCAGAGACTGCACTCTCCCGTATGACTTTAACATGCTCTAGCTGCTCTCGGTGACAGTGCAGAGCCCGGTGCCTCTCAGCTGGACACGTTCCAGAGGGTACAGCTCCAGCATTGACGCAAGAGGAAAAATCTCCGGGATGGAGTTAGTCAGTTTTTATGCTGGATTGGATTTGAAGAAGCAGCTGACGTCGGCTGAAGCATCCGTTCCTTATGGTGCTTAGGTTAAGTTTGCAACGTGTCCAATGAAATACCTGGCAACGCAGGGAGAGGATTTATCCCAGTGGAAGCCCTGTAGATTGTGCAGCCTCCTGTTAGCACGCTGAGCTCTGTGGTTTATTGTTTGTGTTAATTTGTTTGTGCTAACACACTGTGTTGTGTTAGCGATTAATACATAACATCATCTGCCACACCAAATCCCCATGAAAACATAGGAGCTCCAGAACAAGTGAAATTGAGCTGTTCCGTGCTGTGACAGGGGACAAGGTGGAGGAACAAGGAATGTCAAGGGTATTTCACTGCCCTGACAGAAAAGGGAAAACGTCCTTGCAAGGAAAAAATCCTTACAGGGCAGTCTACAGCAACCGCAGGCAGAGAGCTTTGGGAGACACCTCATCTCCTGCCAGTGACTGAGCTCCGTAACGTCCCCCCGCGCAGGACTGTGCCCATCCGACTGCAGCCCCACGCGGGGTGGCACCATCTGGCCCCCCTGCGCGGAAGCGTGTCCCCCGCGGCCAACCGGCGGCACAAGGCGCCTGTGTGGGTCAGGCCTCAGCGACTGCGTCCAAAGGGGAACCAGGCTGGCTTTAGCCAAAATAAATGTCTGCACAGGATGCTGCTGCGGCACTGAGTGAATATAAACCTTCGGTGCTACGGCCCCAACCAAGTCACGGAGCAGCGCTCCCCCTTCCCTCTAGCGACTCGCTGGCAAGTGGATGGCTTGGGAACGGCTCTCGCTCTGCGGAGAGGGCCTGGCAAGAAGCAGTGGGGCAGCTGCTTTCCCTTGGGATGCAGCGCAGCGCCAGCGTCCTCCTGCGCTCTGCGGGGCTCCTCGCTGTGCCTCCCCAAACTTGTGCTGCGATAAGGAAACGCACTTCAACTGAGCTCAGTACTGGGGTGGGGGTGTCCTTCTTTCAAACTAGAAGTGCCTCATTCCCCTGCAGCCCCACTCCCCTGTGCCCGCAGGCAGCCGGGCAGGGGCTTCTCCCTCCTCGCCAGAGCGGGGAACGAGGGAGGAGAGGGCCAGGCTGGGGGGACGGGCACAAATTCACTCGCACATATAAAGCGGCAGACGTGTGTCAGCCCCAGGCAGCAGAGCAGCACCCCCTTACAGAGCTTTCTGACAGCATTAATGAACATTAATGAGGGCAGGAGTCACAGAGAGTGACTGGTTTTAGAGGCAGCTCCTGGTGCATTGCAAACCAGGCGAGCTGGGGTGGGCTCCCGGGGGAGCCCCAGGCAATGACCCCGACTGCCGGGCCCCCTTGCCCAGGCCACCCCGGAGCTCCTAAGGGAGCTGTGTGCCCCAAAGCTGGACAGGGGTCCCAAAAACCTCACAGCCCCAAAGCGTGGGCCACACGGGGCAGCTGCAGCGCAGGAGAGCACGGATATCTCACTGGAGAAGCACAAGCAGTTGTCAGC